>JADBJO010002606.1:0-2500 GCA_016801955.1 Conus betulinus | reverse complement strand
AGACACTAAGACAGACAGACAAGAAGACTGACAGACAGACACTGAGACAGACAGACAAGAAGACTGACAGACAGACACTGAGACAGACAGACAACAAGACTGACTGACAGACAGACAGACACTGAGACAGACAGACAACAACACTGACTGACAGACAGACAGACAGACAGACACTGAGACAGACAGACAACAAGACTGACTGATAGACACTGAGACAGACAACAAGACTGACAGACGGACAGACACGGAGACAGACAGACACACGGAGAAAGACAGGCGGACAATGGCGACGTACCGTGCTCGTTGTGCCGGTCCTGCAGCAGGTGGTCGCGGACACTGATGGGCAGCTCGGACACACGGAAAAACCACTTCACCACCAGGCTGAGGGTGTCACGTTTCTTCTGTGGACACACACACACACACACACACACACACACACACACACACACACACACGAGTTTCAGTTTCTTTCTGTTTCTGTCTCTGTTTCTCTCTGTCTCTGTCTGTCTATCTTTGTTTGTCTGTCTATCCGTCTGGCTGTCTATCTGTCTCTCTCTGCCTCCCGTCCTTCTCTATGCTCCACCCGTCCCCATCTCTTCCCTTTCCCCTTCCTTCTTCCTCTCTCTCTCTCTCTCTATCTCTCTCTCTCTCTCTCTCCTCCCTCCCCCTTTATATCTAATTTGTCGATTCCCTGTCGCGATCTTTGAATATTTCATTTTTTCCGTTTCTGAAATGTTTTAATCACAACATACCCTTCATTAGGGGCCATGGCCTATGTGAATGAAATATCAGCATCTCTCTCTCTCTCTCTCTCTCTCTCTCTCTCTCTCTCTCTCTCTCCTCTCTCTCTCTCTCCTCTCGCTCTCTCTCTCTGTGTCTCTGTGTCTCTCTTCTTATCTCTCTCTCTCTCATTCTCCCCCCCTTCATTTTTCATCTATCTAAAATTTTACGGAAGAAAGAATTTAACGAAGTTTCTGGCTCGTTTTTAGAAGGGGTATTTCAAAGAGACGTGTGAAAAGTTTTTTTTTTTTTTTTTTTTTAATTCATTTATTTTATTTATTTTTTTTATGACTTGTGAGTTGATTTTAAACATGGTGATAACCCCGATATGGCCCTTTTGCGCTCGGCTGGGCTATAAGCAACATTATTTTGACCTATCTTCTCTCTCTCCTCTCTCTCCACTCTCTCCTTCTCTCCTCTCTCTCTCTCTCTCTCTCTGTCTCTCTCTCTCTCCCATCTCTCCCTGCCTCTCTCTCCTCCCCCCATCTCTCTCCCCCATCTCTCTCTCTTCTCTCTTTCTTATCTCTCATCACCACCACCCTTCCCTCTCACTTAGTCTTTCTCTCTCAACTTCCCCCCCCCCCCTCTCTCTCTCTCTCTCTCTCTCTCTCTCTCTCTCTCTATCTCTCTCTCTCTCTCTCTCTCTCTCTCTCTCTCTCTCTCTCTCTTCTCTGTGGCTGTCCTGTACTAGACTGATGTGACGGTCACACCGTAGTAATAGGATTGTGTCCATTTTATCTCAGTGTCAATCGGATTCCCCACCTACTGATCATCCCTTTGAGGTCCTGGGGAGACAAAGGGGAGGGGAGGGAGAGGGCGGGAGGGGAGAAACGCCGGCTTTAGGAGCTATAGTTGGGTTGGTTTTGTTGTTGTTTTTTTGCCTTGACGGATGGATGTGGGTTTCTGAGCGACATTCTCCCACCTAGGGACAGCAACTCTCTGTCTGTCTGTCTGTCGGTCTCTCTCTCTCTCTCTCTCTCTCTCTCTCTCTCCTCTATCTCTCTCTCTCTCTCTCTTGTTCAGAATGGTTCGGGTTGGCTGGTTGGTTGGTTGAAGGCGCTTTGTGTTTTGGGTCGATGTGTGTGTGTGTGTGTGTGTGTGTGTGGCGTGCGTGCGGAGTGACGTGCGTGGTTGTGCTGTGCGCGTGCGTGCGTGGTGATGTGCGTGAGTGCGGCTGCGTGCGTGAGTGGTGTGGTGTGTGTGTGTGTGGGTGTGTGTGTGCGTGCGGTGCGTGCCGTGCGTGCGTGCGTGCGTGCGTGCGTGCGTGCGGGAGTGTGTGGTGTTGTGTGTGTTTGTGTGCGTGCGTGCGTTGCGTGCGTGCGTGCGTGCGATTGCGTTGCCGTGCGATGCGGTGCGTGCGTGTGTGTGTGTGTGGTGGTATGTGTGTGTCAGTAGTCTGTATCTGTGAGGAAGGAGAAGAGAGGTGTGTGTGTGTGGGGTACGAATACACAACACGAATAGTTACAAAAGGGAAGTGGCCGAAAAAGGCGGCAAGTGTGGCAACCACAGGCCCAATGAGCTGAAAACAGGTACGTGCAGCAAACGCCCGAGACAAGAAAAAAAAAAAAGCACAAGCAAAAACTCAAAACAATAAAAACACACCAAAACAAAAATAAAACAAAAAAAAAAAAAAAAACACAACACAAAAAAAACAAGGAACAAAAACAACAACACAAAACAACAAAACAAAAAAAAATATCAAAAACCAAAAAACAAAAAC
>JADBJO010002605.1:292500-295000 GCA_016801955.1 Conus betulinus | reverse complement strand
CACCCCCCTCTCCCCGCCTGTCTGTGTCTGTGTCTGTGTCTGTCTCTGTCTCTGTCTCTCTCTCTCTCTCTCGTTTAAAGACGCACACACACACACACACACACACACACACACACACACACACACACACACACACACACACACACACACACACACATATATATATATATAGAGAGAGAGAGAGAGAGAGAGAGAGAGAGAGAGAGAGAGAGGGGGAGGGGTGCAAACAGAAAGTAATAATAAAAAAAAAACAGGACGGAAGATAAGGGAAGCGGATGTTGGGGGGTGAAGACGGGAGGAATGCATCGGTTGCTGAGAAACGGATTGTATGCCAAAAAAACTAATCGTTAATCAATTACAGACATGCCAAGTCTGACAAAGGTTACAAAAAAAAAAAAAAAGGATAGAAAGACACACAACCCCCCGCCCCCCGCCGCCGCCCCCCCCCCCCCCCCCTTCCCTCCCTCCTCCCTCCTCCCTTCCCCGTCTCTCTTTTCTCTGAAGAAAAAGAATCGCGATAATGGGTTCTGGAGGCATGCCATACATACAAAGGGGGGAAAAAAAACACTACTCTTTCTAAACGTACGAAACTGTAACCAGCACCTCTGGCAATTGTTTCCCCAAGACAGGGTAGTGTGGACTATCGTGCCAATAGGATCCAGTGCAGACTAGAATTTAATACAATGGTCGCCGTCTCAGGGTCACATTGTTCAGAGGTCAAGTATTGAAACATGGACTCTAAAGGTACTGTGCGGCGTGTTGTTGACCTTCCGTTCTGAACACTTCCATAGCCTGAGATGGGACCGCTGTGGGATGGAAAGGTGGGCAAGATGGGACCGGTGTGGGATGGAAAGGTTGGCTAGATGGGACCGTTGTGGGATGAAAAGGTTGGCTAGATGGGACCGTTGTGGGATGAAAAGGTTGGCTAGATGGAACCGTTGTGGGATGAAAAGGTTGGCTAGATGGGACCGCTGTGGGATGGAAAGGTTGGCTAGATGGGACCGTTGTGGGATGGAAAGGTTGGCTGGATGGGACGTTGTGGGTGGAAAGGTAGGCTAGATGGGACCGTTGTGGGATAGAAAGGTTGGCTAGATGGGACCGCTGTGGGATGGAAAGGTAGGCTAGTGGGACCGCTGTGGGATGGAAAGGTTGGCTAGATGGGACCGTTGTGGGATGGAAAGGCTGGATGGATGGGACCGTTGTGGGATGGAAAGGATGGATGGATGGGACCGCTGTGGGATGGAAAGGTTGGCTAGATGGGACCGCTGTGGGATGGAAAGGTTGGCTAGATGGGACCGTTGTGGGATGGAAAGGCTGGATGGATGGGACCGTTATGGGATGGAAAGGATGGATGGATGGGACCGCTGTGGGATGGAAAGGTTGGCTAGATGGGACCGCTGTGGGATGGAAAGGTTGGCTAGATGGGACCATTGTGGGATGGAAAGGTAGGCTAGATGGGACCGCTGTGGGATGGAAAGGTTGGCTAGATAGGACCGTTGTAGGATGGAAAGGTTGGCTGGATAAGGACCCGTGCTGTCTTCCGCATCTAAAGGATGCAGAATGAACGAGCAACTCAAACTAATTGTAGAGAGTTCTTTTCTTTCTGTTACATGTGTGTGTGTGTGTGTGTGTGTGTGTGTGTGTGTGGTGTGTGTGTGTGTGTGTGTGTGTGAAAGAGGGAAAGAGAGACAAATAGACGAGAGAGAAAGAAACATTCATACAGACAGACAGACAAACGATCAGAGGGAAAGAGATGGACGGAAGTGGAAACAAGAGAGAAGGGTCAAATCGGGGCTTGGGGATCGTCTACATTGAGAAAAATGATTATACACCACAAAAAGTACAGTAGATAAGTGTGTCAAACGCGCCAAAATCCCAGAAATAAAAAGAAGAGAAAGAATCCCCAACCCCACGCCCCTAGAACCCCTAAGTGAAAGAATTATAATGATTGCTTCTGGAAGCATGTCATTTACGCAAAGGACGAAACAGAAACACTTGAAAATGTATCTGGTCATATGATAACCACAGCCCCCCAGACAATGGTTTCTCTGGGACAATACAATGGTATTCATTGTGCGAACAGGATCCGATGCAGATTCCGTTCCAACAGTCGCCATCCTAGAGTGTCACTGTATAATGGCAAGTGATCTGAAAATAGATGCCGAAAGCACGGTGTTGCGTTTTTGGTGACCCTCCGTACTATCGAGTGTCACAGTCTAAATAGGGCCACTGTGGGATGGGAGGGTTGGCTGGAGAGGCTCATGCGCTGTTTCCTGTGTCTGATTTTTTTTTTGCCCCATCTTCTGTGCTACGTCAATGGCATTGCACCCACGCCGCTCATCATTCCGACACCCCGTCCACAGCCACAGCCCGGCCCAGCCCTCCGCAGCCCCGGCACTGACAATCCATGGGGAGCAGTCAATGTCAAGTCGTCAAGAGGCAACCCACTGGAGGAGACGCTGCACTGCTGCCAAGTCACTTCGGTAGTGTTCAGTGGCGC
>JADBJO010002605.1:282500-285000 GCA_016801955.1 Conus betulinus | reverse complement strand
CGAGATTTATTGCACCAATGTTCACACCATGGCTGAGAACCTCATTTCTCTACCATTAATCACGTAGTGACACTAACAGGTGCGTGACTACAGACTCTAACCAAATGGGCATCATGGATAATAAAAGTCACGCGATCTATCCATCTATGTATTGATTTATTCATCTGCATCTGTTCATCAGTTTGTCTGTAGTAAAAGTCACGCTTTGAAATTTCGTAAAAACAGTGGAAGTTAAATAACTCACAGACATGCATATGCTGAGAGAGAGAGAGAGAGAGAGAGAGAGAGAGAGAGAGAGAGAGAGAGAGAGAGGGGGAGGATTCGGCGGCCTGGCACCCCAGCAGCCTGACTGGCCCAGCAGATAGAGCATTGTTTCCTTGATCCCAAACGCGCGCGCACACAATCTATCATATGCAGTCATGTGTGTGTGTGTGTGTGTGTGTGTGTGTGTGTGTGTGTGTGTGTGTGTGTGTGTGTGCGCGCGACACACACACACACACACACACACACACACACACACACACACACACACACACACACACACACACACACACAACACACACACAAAGCAGAAGTAATGAACCTAACGAGTATCAGCCGACGACCAAAGAAGAAGGTAGAAGTACATGTCTCACATCTCAGACATCGTGTGTCTGTTGCCAGTTAAGAACAATAGTTCCCTGTTTGCTGACGTCACAAACGCATCACGCAACACAGCATAAAGAAAGCAAATGAACAATATAAACAGACATATAAGCAGCAAATAAAACAATAAAAGAAGAAAGGGGCAGAATAATGAAACGCAAAAGGATTCTGGCATTTAAACTGACTACGCAAAAACGGAAAAAAAGGTGACTCATGAAATCATCTGAACAAAAATATCACAGAAAGAAGGTACATGAGCAGATTGGCATGACAGCAAACTGATTCAGCAAGTTATCAAGACAAAAAAAACTGACATCAAGGAGCTAAATCAAAACTAAAGGAACGAATTAGCACACACTCGTACGCGCCCACCCACCCACACACACACACACACACACACACACACACACACACACACACACACACGGCACACACACACACAGGCACACACACACACAGGCGCGCACACACACACACACACACACACACACACACACACACACACACACGCACGCACGCGCGCGCGCGCGCGCGCGCGCACGCACACAGGCACACACGCACGCACGCACGCACACACACACACACATATACATACACACACACACACGAGCGCGTGCGCGTACGCGCACACACACGCACTCACGCAAGCGCGCGCGCACACACACACACACACACACACACCACACACACCACACACACACACACACACACTTAAACCCAAACAACACATTGTAAAAGGGCTATCCAAACAGCCATGTTAAACGCCCCAAAGGAAGATCAACACATCTGATTCAAAAACAAAACAACTAAATATCCAACCAATCAGCCGACTATATAATCAGTCATCCAATTACCCTGCCGGCCAAACAGCTAACAAAGTGGCCGAACAACCAGCCAACTGTACAACCAACCAGCCAGCTAACCATTTAGCAACCACAAGACAGAACAGTCAAGCAACAGATCAGCTAACCAGCTATTAACAAACCAAACCAAACCGAACAAGCATTATACCACCCAACAACCAACCAATCAGACAGACAGCCAACCAACCACCACCCCAACCAGCCAACCCACCAACCAATTAGTAAGACAACCTACCTACCAGCCAGCCACCAATCAACGCACAAGCGAGAACAAACTGACCAAGCAATTAACCAACCAGCCAATAAAAAAACCGGGCAGCCAGTCAAACAGTCAACCGACCGACCAACCACTCGAAAACTCACTAGCAAACCAATCAACTATACTAATCAATCGATCTACGAGCCAACCAATGAACCTACAGACCAGGTAATCAATCAATCAATCAACTAATCGGCGGACGGCACAGCCAGCCATTGTTTAAACAATCTAACAAGCAAAGCAACCAGTCAGCTCAACAGCCAGCCAGCCCGCTAGCCAACCCAACTAACAACCCAACCAGCAATTTAACCACTTAATCAGACAGCCAACCTATCTTCAAACCAGCCAGGCAACTGAACAGCCCACAATCCAACCAGCCAACCACCCAGCTAGCCAGCCTATCACGAACCAGCCGATCAAGCAAAGGAATGAAACATTCCTTCAGCCATGCATGCAGTCGGTAAGGGGATCAATCAGCCGGCTAACCAACTAACCAACCACACAGCGAACCAAAACAATCAGTCAAGCAGATAGTTTGCCAAATAACCAACCAATAACTGAACCGACCAACCAACCATCCAATCAGACAACCAACCAACAAACCAGCTAGCCAGCCGGGCAGCCAGTCGATAGACCAAGCAAACAAGCAGGCCACAAGCCAGCCAACTAACAGGCCAAACAACGAACCAGGCAGCCAACCAAATAAGCCAGCAAGCAAGCAACCAGCAACAAA
>JADBJO010002605.1:267500-275000 GCA_016801955.1 Conus betulinus | reverse complement strand
TTGCCCTCTTGTCTGAATGCAGGTCATTGAAATACCTGTTTGCCCTCTTGTCTGAATTCAGGTCATTGAAATACCTGTTTGCCCTCTTGTCTGAATTCAGGTCATTGAAATATCTGTTCCCCCCACCTGTCTGCAGGCGGGTAACTTCGTAATGAAACAACGTATGGCTGTCTGAGAGATAAGGCATGTGTAGGTGTGGGGTCAGGGAAAGGAGTGGGTGGGATGGAATGCGAAAGGGGGGGGGGGGGATGCTTTGAAGTAAGGAAGGGGGCTCGGGGGAGGATTTAGTAGATCTGATCTGGTTTAATGCCCGGTGGTTTCTCCAGTGATGTGGTGATGGCAGATTTCTATCCGTTGTATATCAGATATCAGGTGTGCCTGTATGTCTGTACTGCGCTGGTCTGTCTGGTCTGTTTTTGTCTGTCGCAGTCTGTCGGGGTGGGGTAGTGTCTGTCTGTCTCTCTCTCTCTCTCTCTCTCTCTCTCTCTCCTCTCCTTTCTCTCCCCCCCCCCCCCCTCTCTCTCTCTCTGTCTCTCTGACGAGCACACACACACACACACACACACACACACACACACACACAGAGGAAGGGAGGTTTTTTTTTTTTTTTCCATTATGACAAAACTGAAGTCATCAATCGAACAGGCAGGCAGACAGGACGGAGTAGCCCCCCCCCCCCCCCCCCGCCTCCCCCCCCCCCCCCCCCCCCCCCCCTCCCTGTAACATGTAGGCCCTATATTTCTTGTATGGCAATGAGAGAAAAACAAGTTGACATGGTGTCCACATGGCGTGCCTTGGAATAACCCCGACAGCTCAGAGGATGATAAGACCCTGGTTCGTGTCGCTTTTTTTTTCTGTTTTTTAATCAACAGTTGTTGTTTTTTTTCTTACGGAATTCGAATGTATTGACAGGAACAATCCAAGACCTTCATCTTTACAGCACGTAAACAAACAAAACAAACAAACAAAATGAAATAAACCTAGGAAACATTCACCTCAAACATTTTGCTGTGTTCTCTTGTCTTTGTGTTTGTTTGCTCAGAGCTTAGTCCATGCAGAGAGTGTGACACGAATATTACAGAAGATAGATTTCATTCCCTCCACCAAGAATGTTTTTCTTGTAACCCCGTCCGGTTTGATTTCAAAGCAAGATCGCGCGAACAGCCTATCACCGCTGAATCCATTTTAAGCAAACATCGTGAGAAAAGCGGAACGTGGCCCTGGGGACAGTCTAAACCCTTTGAGAGCGCATCCTTAGCAGGGATCTATATCAAATAACGAATCAAAGATCGGTCAGCAGGATTATTTGACTTTATGTCGCGAAATACCACATCATCGGTTTACACGTAACTTGACTGTGTGGTGAAGTTTAGGGCAAGAGTAAACCCATGAAATTTTGGTTCAGATCCAGATCAAGCGGAAGCTCCAGAATCCCTTCTCATAAATGATGATGAAATCATCGATTTTCCACAGAACTTGAACATTGTGAAGTATTGTTCTGTATTGATGGTCGTCTACAAAGTAAAACACTTTCATGGAAAACCACAACTTTTCTGCTGAAATCAAGGTCGTCATTTCGCATTTCCCCCCATATTCTCATCATTTTAAGACGAAAAAACACAGGAAGTCGCTCTTTCAATCTGTACCACCCGTTATTTACCCTGGCGTTAAATATGATTTTGTGTTCACTCATGAACTGACAACAAGCGCTGATCATTTCTTGATTCTTGCGACCTGGAGGTCTGCTCTGTCCCAAGTTCCCTTCTACTTTTATCAGTAACTGTTTAAAATATGATGCAATGTGTGAAATTCAAGACACTTCAACGTCCATTTCAAATTACGCCCCCCCCCCCCCACCCCCACACCGACCCTCTAACCCCCACTCACCCAGTTTTTTTTTTTTTTTTTTTTTTTTTGGTTTATCTCTTAACCTGTTATCATGCTGTTGGGAAGCAAAAACTATGCAATTTAACTATGCGCATTAAGCAAAAATGTTTCCCCTGCTTTTTTTCCCTTTCATCTGCTTTATGAGGGTGTTTTTTGTGTTTGTTTCTCTGTGTGTGTGTGTGTGTGTGTGTGTGTGTGTGTGTGTGTGTGTGTGTGTGTGTGTGTGTGTGTGTGTGTGTGTGTGTGTGTGTGTGTGTGTGTGCGCGCGCGCGCGCGCGCGCGTGTGTGTGTGTGTGTTTATCAAGTTTACCATTTCAATTAAAGGCATATGCCTTTATTGTGTACACGACCTTGTTTTTCTTCAATGTCCCGAACAAGAACGAAGATGAATGGTGTGTGTTGTGTGTGTGTGACGGACGGAGTGAGAGAGAGAGTGTTTGTGCATGCTCGCGCACAGGTGTGTCCATTCCATCAATACAGAACAATACTTCACAATGTTCAAGTTCTGTGGAAAATCGATGATTTCATCATCATTTATGAGAAGGGATTCTGGAGCTTCCGCTTGATCTGGATCTGAACCAAAATTTCATGGGTTTACTCTTGCCCTAAACTTCACCACACAGTCAAGTTACGTGTAAACCGATGATGTGTCTTCATGACAACAGTCCCCATGGTCGGGGAAATTCCAAGGATGGTTGTTGTTTTCAGAGGACCGAATGTGCGTGTGTGTGTGTGTGTGTGTGTGTGTGTGTGTGTGTGTGTGTGTGTGTGTGTGTGTTCTATAACCATTGATGAAAAAAAAAAATAGTTGTGTGTTGCATTATGTAAAAGTTTTGCGCAAACAACTTTTGTTATTCTCCTGGGCCCATACAATGGATTTTTAAAGCCTTATTTTTTTTATGTGTGAAGCATGAGCGTGTGGGTGTGCGAGTCTGTGGGCACATGCGCATGCGTGTGTGTGTGTGCGTGCATGTGTATGTGCGTGTGTGTGTGTATGTGTGTGTGTGTGTGTGTGTGTGTGTGTGTGTGTGTGTGTGTGTGTGTGTGTGTGTTCGTTTGTCAATGTGTACGCGTGCAAGTATGCATGCAAGCGCGCGCGCGCGTGTGTGTGTGTTCGTTTGCGCACGTATGTCTGTGTGTTAATGTGCGTGTGGGCAAACGTAAGTGCATGCGCATGTGTGTGTGTGTGTGTGTGTGTGTGTGTGTGTGTGTGTGTTCGTTGTGTGTTTGTGCATGCTCGTGCACAGGTGTGTCCATTCCAACTGCAATGTTGTAGGTATCGTGAACTGATTTGTCTTCATGACAACAGTCCCCCATGGTCGGGGAAATTCCAAGATGGGTTATTTTCAGAGGACCGAATGTGCGTGAACACTTAAAATCATCATCCACTAACGTAACGACTTCAAACGTTGAGACGCTCTTTTGGGGGGGGGGGGGGGGGGGGGGGGGGGGGGGGGGGGGGGCTGAACATCTCTCTGAAAATATGATAAGAATGATTTGCCCATTGTGAATGCTGTTTGGATTTCCCTTGGAGAGGCAGAGGTATTATTGTGCATGAGGTCAATGGCTATTTTGGGTGGATGACGTCCTGTTGGTGACTGTGTATGACACTACATGGATTAGTGGATCTCTCTCTCTCTCTCTCTCTCTCTCTCTCTCTCTCTCTCTCTCTCTCTCTCTCTCTCTCTCCGTCCGTCCGTCTATTTCTTTGGCTTTCTAATCCCACCACGGACCACCCCGTTCCCACTCCGCCATCTGCAATTACTGCTCTGGCTCTCTTAAACACTCTACCTCTCGGTCTGTCTGTCTGTCTCTCTGTCTGTCTGTCTGTCTCGCTTTGTTCTCCTCTTTCTCTACTCCCTCCTCCTCTCTTCTTTTTCTGTCTTTCTTTCTTTGTGTGTCGTCATCTCTTTCTCTCTTTTTTGTGCCGTCATCTCTTTTTCTATTTGTGTCGTCATTTCTTTCTGTTTTTGTGTCGTCATCCCTTTATCTCTTTGTGTCGTCAGCTCTTTCTCTCTTTGTGTCGTCAGCTCTTTCCCTTTCTCTCTTTGTGTCGTCAGCTCTTTCTCTCTTTGTGTCGTCAGCTCTTACTTTGTGTCGCCATCTCTTTCTCTCTTTGTGTCGCCCGTCATTTTCTCTCTGTCCTGTCGATCTATCCGCAACACACTCACTGTCCCTGCCCCAGTGCCGCGCGCCCAGTCTTTCTCTTCCCGTGTCCCCGCATCCTCATCCCTCGCCCGCCTATCTCTTTCTCTCTGTCTGTCCCTACCTCTCTCTCTTCTCGCCCTATCTTTTTCTCTCCAGTCATCTCTTTTCCTCTTTATCTTCCTCCCCCCCCTCCCCCCACTTCTCCAACCGACCCCTCCATCGTTATCATTCTCCTTTCAGCCAGTCTACCGCAGGATTATGGTTCAGCCCTTGTAAGGTGTAGACAGATTGATTTCAACTGCGTTTAAGGTTGCGTCTTATGTGTTTCGATCGTCAATGTACGAACAATAACAAAGTCAGGCCACTGGGCTGTGGCTGTGGACGGGGTGTCGGAATGAGCGGCGTGGGTGCACTGCCTCTGAGGTGGCGCAGAGGTTGGGACAGCAAAAAAAAAAAAAAAAAAAAGACAAAAAAGACAGGCCACTGGGACCACTCTTGTAATACTGACGAGGTGAGGACTGCAGAGCAGAGTACCTATGTGTGTGTGTGTGTGTGTGTGTGTGTGTGCGCGCGCGCGCGGTATATGTGTCCCTACAAAACTGTCGCTTAGGGTAAACGGAGCTCTTTAGCTGGGAAAAGCATTCCATACCCTGATTTTTACACACCTCTGCAGCTTGGGGAAGGCTTCAAGAGTAAACCTCGAGGAAAAGACCGTAGCCTCCGAGACAGTCTGGAGTCAAGCTCTGGCATCTGTTTGGCAGCTCCATCATTCCCGTTGCCTTTAGCCTGTAAAGTTCCACATTGTGCTGGATCAGCAGAATGGCTGAGAGGGGGACAGCCGGCGTGTAGGAAGCCCACAGTGTCCATGTCCAGCAGTCCAGCTTTTCAGTGAGCCATTTTCCTTTTCAGCGAGAAGACTTGGGGCGATAGCGGCAGGTGCGGGATGGTACTGGGTGCAGCTGGAACCTGCTCTGGGAGCAGCTGGTCACGTACCTGCTCTGGGAAACAGCTGGTCACGAACCTGAACTGGGAGCAGCTGGTCACAAACCTGAACTGGGAGCAGCTGGTCACAGGGCAGATGGTGAGCAGCTAATTACTACAGGGCTATGCTGATCAGCACACCAGCAAGCTTTTCTTCTCTGAACTCAAACAAGTTTACGGTCCACCTTCACATGCAATGACCCCATTTCGACCCTCTGAGGGTACACTCCTGACAGAAAATGGAGACATACTGCAGCGCTGGACAACCCACTCTAGTCAACTCTCCTCAACAGACCTTCGTCCTGTGATTTAAAGAATGTCATCCAGGACATACCACAAAGTCCAGCGTTTAATTCTAAAGACAAACTCCCCCGACGCCGGAGGAAACGAAGCCATCAACCGAACTCGAACAGAGAAAGCTCCGTAACCTGATAAGATTCCTTCAGAAAGGTTTTTTTTTTCTTTTTTCTTGTTTTTTTTTTTCTCCCTTTTTTAATGTACGATGGTGACAACCTCGTTCAGAAACTCACTGACTAACTTCGACACTTCTGAGAGCGTAACAGCCTGTTGCGGAACTTGGAGAATGCTAACATCATCCACCTGTACAAAAACAAGGGTGTCTAGAGCGCATTTGACAACCACAGTGGTATATCCCCACTCAGCATTGCGGGCAAGATTTTAGCAATCATTCTGCAAAAAGAGAATCACACAGCTGCTGATTGATGATGTGGGTCTGGAGAGCCAGAGTGGCTTCAGAAACAGCAGGTATGATCCTCGGTCAGACAGCTGTAAGAGAAGCGTTTAGAACAGCATCAGAACTTGCTCCTCCTCTTTGTGGACCTCACTAAGGTTTTTGTCAACGTGAGCGGGTCAGGTCTGTGGTCCATCCTATGCAGACTAGGCTGCCCCCAAAGTTCATTGCTATGGTGAGGTCATTTCCTGATGTGGTGAACATGAAGGTGTGTGTCTGAACCGTTTCCAGTCACAAATGGAGTGAAGCAAGGATGTCAGTTATCCCCGGCTTGGGACCATCAGGGTGTTCCCCGTAAAGTTACTATAGTTTGCTTTTCGCAACCATGTCTGCGTCAGCTTTTGCCGACACTGCAGCCGGGATCAGCATACGCTATCACATGGATGGGCACTTGTTCGACCTGAAGCGCCTGAAGGCTGACACTAACGTCCTTGAGGCAATCATTCGTGACCTGCTTTCTGCAGATGACCGTGCCTTCGCTGTCCACACAGAAGATCTACAGCCTCTTGCAGATTGTTACATGTACCCGCATAATTTCCAAAATATAAAAGCCACGATTTTGAAATTGGGAACAGATTTAATTCATTATCTTGTTCCAACGTACATTGAATTTCATTGGGATCGAATGAACGGTTGTTGATTTACAGACAATAAACAGAGGATGGGTCGAAATCAAAGTTCGCAAATCTGTTCAGTTCACAAAATCATTTCAATAGTGGGTGTGGCCACCGCCATTGGCGAGACATTCCACGCAGCGACTCCTCATCGAGTTGACCAGTGTTCTGATGACCCTCTGAGGGATTCTCTGCTCTGCCATTCCAGTTGCAGCATTTGGAAGAGAGATCCTGGCGGTCTCTGGGGAGGTGGATGGTTCTCCTTCACACGTCTCCCCAACTCATCCCACATATGCTCGATGGATTGAGGTCGGGACTATACGCCGGGAAGATCATCCTGTTGATGCCGGCCTGCACAATGAAGTTTTCGGCCACCCGGGCCCTATGTGGCCGAGCATTGTCGTCTTGGAAGACTGCCATGGGTCCTATCCGTTGCATGGTCGGAACAACGAAAGGCGCCAGGATTTCATCCCGATAGCGGATGCCTGTGAGGTTTCCATCAATATGGTAGAGTGGTGTCTTGTGGTGGAGGCTGAAGGCACCCCATACCATAACAGATCCTCCCCCAAAGGCCCTGGTCTGGCGCGAACAGCTGCTGCATCAATGTAACGTTCACCAACACGCCTCCAAACTCTAGTTCGGCCGTCATTGTGTTCAAGACTAACCGCGACTCATCTGAAAAGAGGACCTGGGACCACTGTTGTTGGTGGTCCCATCTCACATGACGATGGCAGAAAGCTCGGCGAGCCAGCCTATGGGCTGCTAGCAGTCGTGGTCGAACAGCTGGGCGACGTGATCTGAGGCCGAAGTGGTGAAAGACGGTTTTTCGTATGGCTTGACGGCTGAGGATGGTGTTATTTGCCATACGAAGCTGCCTTTGGATGCTGGTGGAAGTGGTATCCCGCTGCAATAGGGCCTGCCTCTCGATGAAACGATCTTCTCTGGGAGTAGTCTGCCCTAGGCCGACCTGACCGTGGCCTCTCTTCAACGCTGTTGGTCGCCCTAAAACGCTGATTCAGTCTAACAATAACTGAATGATGCACACCAAGTCGTCGCGCCACTTCAGCCTTTGCAATGCCATCTTTGTATCCACGCAATCGCCCTGGTTTTGTCAAAGGT
>JADBJO010002605.1:252500-265000 GCA_016801955.1 Conus betulinus | reverse complement strand
ACCTGTCTTCCCCTTTACATCCCTACACGCTTGGCTGCCCTCTTTCTTTCTTTTATGAGCATGGTCTCTTTCTCGCCCCCCCCTCCCCGTTTCTGTTATTATCCTTCCCTTGCTTCTTTTAACAGTATGCATTTCTTTCTCTTTTCCTTTTGTTTTTCCTTCCCTTTCTCGCGTGCAACTTTAATCATTTGCTTACGAATGAACCCTGGTTTGAGTGCAGCCTCACTTACGATTGTTTAATTAACAATGCAAGTCGGGACTTTACGAACTGGGTCCAAAATACACCTACGTATTGCGTTATTACTAACATTGTTGTTAATAGAGACCGAGAAACCGACTGACAGACAGATCGAAACCTGTATACATTCTTTCAACAAATTTTTCAAACAAAATTTACATAGCATTGAAAGTTTATTTATCATTTTCTCTTAATTTCATACAGTCAGTATTTTCTTTTACTAACTCTTGCGTGCATTGTGTGTTTGACATTGGTGGAAAGAAAGCAGCCAGAAGGGACGGCCATGACAGTCACATATGCGTCACGAGTTTAAAAAAAATCCACCACACAATTTCGGAAACTGAACAATGTTGGTAAATTTGATTGTTTTGGTTCCGTTTGTTTGTTTGTTTGCTTCAAGTTTGTATAAGGGACGAGCATGGAATAGTATATTCCAACAGTTCGTTTTATTATCATCCTTTTTTTGCAACTGCTGTCGCCGTTACTCTGCCTTGATATGCATATTTACTACTATAACTGAATCAGTACGGGTTCATTAGCTGTAGCCATTAACTCTGGTATTTTAGCGTGTTTTCTTTAAATCGTCACCTGTCACTTAAATTCTCATGTGGTTTTGTTTGTCACTTGTGGTTTTATTTTGTTTCTCAATTATTTTCGTTCTATCCCACTTCTTTATGTCAACCAGTTCTCTGTGTGTTATCTCTGTGTGTCTGCCTGTCCTTCTCTGTCTTCCCTTTTTTTAGTGTACCTTTTCTTTTTCTTCTTTCTTTCTTCCTTCCTCTCTCTCTCTCTCTCTCTCTCTCTCTCTCTCTCTCTCTCTCTCTCTCTCTCTCTCCATTCTCTCTCTCTCTCTCTCTCTCTCTCTCTTTCTCCCATTCTCTCTCTCTCTCTCTCTCTCTCTCTCTCTCTCTCTCTCTCTCTCTCTCGCTGTCTCATCCCCCATATTCTTCCTCTCTCCACTGCCACAGCCAGGTCCGTCGTGCAACAGCTCCGGCACCAGCAATCCACAAGGAGCAGTCAGTATCAAGCCGTCATGCGGCAACTTACCAGAGAAGACACTGCACTGCCGCCGAGTCACTTCGGTGGTGTTCAGTGATGCCTATTCTGATCCAACCTACACAGGACACCACCTACTAAGCCCGCTACCAATGACAATAACTGCTTTGTCGTGGAGCCAGCGTGAGTAAGCTGTCCCTCCAAGAGGGCGCCACCTCGTCCGTCCAACGACACTGCCTATGAACATGGGCACTACCGATAACCCCGAGAGAACCAAATCGAGAGTATAGACGTGGAGAGGCAATCAGAACTGAGGTCATCCTGAGAGCAGGGCATGAAGGGCCACAGAATTTGGGACGTTTTTGTATGCTGGTGGACGAGAATGAAGATGGCGGAGATGCTGCTTCACATTTCCATTCAGAGCTGAGACTCCATGACAGGGTTGTACACTACGCTTACGGTCATGATATAGCTCGGCGTCAACCAGGCCCGAGAGATACAGAGACCAGTAGTATAGATCAAGAACTCTTCAACAACATTCTCAGAGATGCATCTTTAAGTGGATGAAACACGACTGTGTGGTCCTAGTCTTCCCAGCTGAGCCCTTACGAAATGCAAGGATGGATAGGAAGAAGCCGGTCGGGGCAGAAAAAGGAATAACTTTCATGGGAATCAAACGCATGACCTTCAGCCGGTAGTTCGTGACACTGACCACTTCGCCACGGCGGCTGGCACTACTTGCCTTTGTTTCGTTTTGCAGCCAGCAACTTGACAGATTTCAGCAAAAAAAAAAAAAAAGAGCACAGAGAGAGAGAGAGAGAGAGAGAGAGAGAGAGAGAGAGAGAGAGAGAGAGAGAGAGAGAGTGTGTGTGTGTGTGTGTATGTGTGTGTAGAAACTCTCTCTCTCTCTCTCTCTCTCTCTCTCTCTCTCTCTCTCTCTCTCTCTCTCTCTCTCTCTCTTGTAAGATCAGGTTTACAACCAGGAGGGAAAATGACTAACGAAGATGCCGTTTCCAGTAAATTCTTCCAGTACTTTAAAGCTCTCGCTGATGCTTTCTGCAGATGTTTATGTCAAGGTGTCGAGATTTCTGGCATTGTTGATGAGTCTGTTCTCTACACCTCTCAGTTTTCTTTTTTGTCTTCTCTTTGCCCTGTCTGTCTGTTTGCCTCTCTCTCTCTCTCTCCCCCTTCTCTCTCTCTCTCTCTCTCTCTCACACACACACATACACACGTATGCATTTTTAAGAGAGAGAGAGAGAGAGAGAGAGAGAGAGAGAGAGAGACGCACACAGAGCCTGCCAAACAAAAACCTCAAATACCACGTGAGAACATCCCAGTGCACACAACGACCTCACTTCTCACGCCATCAAACTGTTTAATGTCACACACCGACACACAAATAATGACGCTGTTTCAGGCGCACACATACACCAACAACAGCTGCACATGCGGAAAATGTATCTGTTGGTGCGAAAGTGCAGCTCTAACTACTAGATCTATCGCCTGCATCATACACCTCCAAAGTACAAAACGACAAGAACAGCTTTCCAACCCGTCTGTCTTGGCGTCAATTTGTCAACACTGTTTTCAACTTCACCGAGGTGAGATTTTTTCATCTACATCCACAGGTTTCATTATCTAACAGCCTGATTACACAAAGAAGAAGAAGAAGAAGAAGAAAAACTGGTGAACTGACTTGACAAATATCGTCGGGAGTAAAGGGAATGTGGAAATAAGAAGCCAGTAGGCCTACATGTTTGGGCGCAGAATCTTTTTTGCAGGTACGGATCAAAGGGTGCAGAAGAAGCCCGAATCGTGCTGCAGATCTGAATCTGAGTGTGGCAGAGAAGTCGGAAAGGTTTTTTTTTTTTTTTTTTTTTTTTTTTTTTTTTTTAAAGTGTGGAACATCGTTACGGATCTGGATGAAAGGCTTAAGAAGAAGCCAGTATCTGTTGTGGAACCGTGCTGTTGATCTGGATCAAAGAATGAAGAAGAAGACAACGCACTTCTATTGCCCGTGTTGTTGATCTGGATTAAAGGGTGAAGAAGCCAGTATGCTTTTTAAAGTGAAATCTTGTTGCGGATCTGGATCAAAGGATGAAGGAGAAGCCAAGACATTTCTGTTGCGGAACCGTGCTGTTGATTTGGATTAAAGAGTAAAGAAGGCAGTACACTTTTTGTTGCGCAATCTTGTTGCAGATCTGCATATAGACGAGAAGCCAGGACATAATCATTTGGTGCTCAACCATGTTGCAGATCTGGATCAAAGGATTGAGAAGAAGCCAGGACATTTTTTGGTGCGGAATCTTGTTGCAGATCTGCATCAAAGGATTAGACGAGAAGCCAGGACATATTTGGTGCTAAACATTGTTGCAGATCTGGATCACAGGGTGATATTTTAGGATGATTATGCTTAACATGTATGGAGCTACGTGCTCTTCTTGGTGCCCGTTTGGTTAATCATGTCACTCTCGTTTTAAACTGCCCGAGTTTAGATCTAGATCTTTTGCACGTTCATTACTAGCAGTTTGCTATGATTATTTTACTGCTACTCTCTTTGAGAGAGACAGACAGACAGACAGACAAACCGACAGACAAATTCATGAACACCTATTCAGTCAAGTTATGAAAAAAACTGAGGCAGATAAGAAACAAAAACAATTCTGTACGCCTTACGTGATGAAAAAAAATGGAGCTGGAATCTGGTGCGCGGAGAGAGAGAGAGAGAGAGAGAGAGAGAGAGGGAGAGAGAGAGACGGACAGACAGACAGACAGGCAGACAGACAGAGACAGGCAGACAGACAGAAATGGGAGGGGCGTGTGTGTGTGTGTGTGTGTGTGTGTGTGTGTGTGTGTGTGAGACAGACAGACAGACAGACAGACAAAGACAGATAGGCAGAGACAGGCAGACAGAAATGGGAGGGGCGGGGTGGGGGGAGGGAGAGAGGAGGGGGGAGGGCTGACGGAAGCGAGATAGCATTCAGACTGTTGCTAATGATCATACTGTGCACTTTTTGTAAACACAGGCATACTGCTGTCGTTCATATCAGCCGTCTACTGCATCTAGCTGCAAAACTAAGTAGAAAAACAGGTGAGGAAAATGGGTGAGACAGACAGACAGAAAAACCAAACAAACGCACAGACAAAGATGTGAGCTAGAGAGATAGACCAGCAAAGATCATTGGAGTGGAACCCCCCAAGAAAATAACCACAAACAAAACCGCCAGAGGATTCAAGTGACAGGTTAAAGCTTAAAAGAAAACACACGAAAACATCCCAGTTAATTAATGACTACCGCTTCAGTTGTGCATCCCTGAAGATGCAAATTAACCCGTACTGATTCTGTTACAGTAATAAACGTGCACATTACGGCAGAGAAAACGGTGATAGATTTCACACACACACACACATACACACACACACACACTCTCTCTCTCTCTCTCTCTCTCTCTCTCTCTCTCTCTCTCTCTCTCACGCGCGCGCGCGCACATACACATACACACACATGCGCACGTGCACACATGCGCACGAACACATGCACGCTCGTACGCACGTACACACACACACACACACACTCTCTCTCTCACTCATGCACGTGCACATGCAGGCACGCATGCACGCACACACACACACACACACACGTCTCCTGCACGAAGACTGAAAACGAAAGAGCGTACAATACACTATGAACACCCCATTGACACGTTCAAGAGTGTGATCAGATTTGTTAGACTTTCGTGTGTGTGTGTTGGGGGGGGGGGGGGGGGGGGGGGGGGGGGGGGGGGGTACAACCACCAAAAAAGACTTTGGCATCAGAATACCACTGAAGCAACAGAGACTCACTTATTTAGAAGATGGGCTATTTGTGGTCTGCTCCAGTCTCTCCCATCTTTCACAGCCGTTATCTCATTGTGGCTAAAAGGGGCACTCTTTTTTTTCCCGCCGGTATCCCCATCCCCATTACTACGAGCGTCCTTACTTTGAAACAATCATTAATCGTGTGTGGCTAGCCCAATGCGCTACTCCACCTGAAAAGACCCCCCACCCCCACCCCTTTTTTTTTCTCCTCCTCGTCTCCCCATCACACTTCTTTTCTAGCATTCACTCCCATTCCCATGTACATGTAACTCGCCCACACACTACCCCCCCTCTTCCCCTTCTCCTCAACCTCCGCCATCTTCCTCAAACTTATTCCTAACTACCCAACCCCAGGTTCGATCTGCACTCATGATTACCGTTCTCTCTTGGTGTGTCTGAAAGAGACAATGAAAGCTCTGGGAGGCCTAGGCCTAGGCCCTAATGCCGATAGGTTGCCAAAAACGAGTGGGCCTACTGGGCCTTGGGCTTATCCTTGAATGTCCACACATTTGTGTCGACGTGTTCCCAAACTACGTCATCGATAAGGTTTCAAGAAACTATGATGTCATAGGCCTAGTTTAACGTGACTTCCGTAATGTCTTATTATTAGCCTAGTTACGCAACCCGACCGGATTTTCACCTTTCTATCATTTGGTGACCACATGATATTTAGCATGCACTTTAAACAATCCTTTATTCAAGATCTGACATTGTTGAAACAAGTAAAATTCTTTCGATTGATGTTTTAATTTGATTTCATCTGTTTGATTCATCATGAATCATAAACTTGCTTAACTGTTTTGCAGGCTGTCAATGTCTGTGTGCGGCCGATGTTGGTCTATCTTTAGGATTGCGCTGTTGACATTTGCACCGCTGCTGGGGTTAAAAATAGCACTAAATGCTGTTTTGGAAGTGTATCAAGCAATAAACGTAAATGATGAAATTGTGAGAAAATCTAAATGTAGCTGAGTTGAAACATTGCTGAAAATGGCCGATTTACGGCTATTTCAATTCGGCGACGGCTTCATATTCAAATTGCTGGACATTTCTTCACGAAGTCTATCATGGTGCATGTTTTGTTTTGCTTTTTTTTTTTTTTTTTTACACATTTAAACTTTTATCTGTTTATGGGTTGTTTCTTGTTTGTTTGTTTTTGTTTGTTTTTTTTAATAGACAATGCCAACGTCAATGTTTCACACACACACACACACACACACACACACACACACACACACACCGCGCGCGTACATACGCAAACGCACACGCAGGCAGAATGAAACACACACACACACACACACACACACACACACACACACACACACATATCAATTTCAAATCTTTGCCAAGTCATTACTATAATGATGGAAGAATTGTTAACCTGCACTTGTTTTCCCCCACTACTAATTGTTCAGCATTATATTGTTTGGTCAATCAGTGGGTGATTGCATCTCTTAGGAGATCCAAGGAAAGGTTGTTCTGCACAATTCTTAGCCGCTGACAATGCTTGGTTATTGAACAGCAGAGCTGACCACTCAGACTGTTCCGTATCTTTTGATCTCCCTTGCATCCTTAAATGGATCCTCAAGCATAGGCTCAAAGATTGTCTCTTACATTTTATACTGTTTGCGTCATGTTTTTAGTTTTCAACAACTTTTCCCTCTCCACACTTTCGTTTTGTTTAATTCTACTACCTTTCGCTGGCTGCTTTTGGGGTGCTGTTGGAATCTTTTTCGAACCCTTGGCGGTCGGAACACCACAGAATTATGGACTGTGGTGTGTCTCTATCTGACGCCAAGAGCGGAGACACAATCGGTCGTGTCTCCCTGATGAATCCCATTCAACGGACGAAAAGCAAAAGGAATTGCGATAGTTTCCACCATGTAATTAGTGAAGAACTTTCATAGTTATAATATGCATTTTTCCATTTACTTCATCTTTAATACTTTTTATTTTCTCTCGATTTCAAATTTCTGCAAAGTCGTTACTATAATCATGGAAAAAATGGGTAATTTGCACTTGTTTTCCCCTCACTACATAATTGCTCAGCGTTATATATGTATATCCTGAATGTTATGATTCCGTGAATTTTCTCGTTCACACTTGCGATTGATTAAAACAATTCGAGCACAGGGATCGGGACACTGATGATGTTTTAGGAAACACGGAAAGTATCACGCTCTTTTCCCCTCTTATTCTTCTTTCTCTCTTTCATACACTTTCTCTCTTTTTGCTTCTACACATCCTCCAGATGAAAAAGTCGAAAGATCAACACACTTTAGCAGAGATGCACAAATAAAACACATTAAATATACAACGTACTAAAGTAGAATTTACAATCCAGTATATAGACTTGTCTAGTTACACTTTACGGGGAAGAGGTGTGTTGTTAATAGAGAGGACAGTTTGTATCAGTGGATACGAAGTTGCTTACACCTTTCGTACTCCGACATCGGAGACACTTCCGGGTCACTTTTCCTGTTGGTTTTTTAGTGTTTGTGAATCATTTCAGTAGTGTGGCACCAAACACTACTAGTGTTTGTGAATCATTTCAGTAGAGTGGCCCAAACACTAGTGTTAGTGAATCATTTCAGTAGAGTGGCCCCCAACAAACTAGTGTTTGTGAATCATTTCAGTAGAGTGGCCCAAACACTAGTGTTTGTGAGTCATTTCAGTAGAGTGGCCCAAACACTGGGCAGTGAAAGGAGCGGTAGATCCTTCTTTGTCACAGAAAGGGGCAGATAATTTAGACAGACCTAGCAACTGCGTTGTGTGTGTTGGACATGTGCGTGTGTGTGCGCGCGCGCGTGTATGTGCTTGCGTGCGCGCGTCCGTGTGTGTGTGTGCGCGCGCACTTGCAAACATGGCCGGTGTGTGTACGATTTGTGAGTGTGCGCACCCACACTGAGGGAGATGCGACAGGAGGAGGAAAGAAGAGGGGAGGGGAGGAGGGGGGCTTTGTTGATGATGAAAATACCTTGTGTATGTGTACGTGTGTTTGATGAAGAGGGTCATCATTATTTTCGAGGTAAATCAACTCGCACATCAACAGTCTTTGGGACTGTCGCTCTCGGTTTTCCCACTTCTGTTTTGCACTACTTTTTGTTTTGTTGTTGCTGTTTTTTTTTCGACGAAATGACGTTCTCTAACCGAAAACACCTTTCCTGACGAATTAATCCGGAAAATAAGACATATCGTCAGTTTAGAAAAAACCTTACTATTTGTGTAGTCTATATTTCTTCAGCTGTACCTTCATTTAAGTGTGAGTTGAGGCAAAGTCGTCAGTACGCCGACAGCACTAAAAGTATGCCAAGGTTTTGCGTGAAGCTACGTTGTTTCGCGAGATCTTCCCAAACCCGCAAGCAGTTTTCGTGGCCTGTGCCAAGCGAGATACAGGCCAACCAGTGAGAAGCGAAGTCATTGCAATGGCCTCAAAAAAATATTTTGCTTTTGGTGGAGTGGGGTAGAGAGTGCGGGAGGGGGGGGGGGGGGGGGAGGAGGGGGCTGGCAGTTTCAACTGACAAGCATTTTCATAAAAAAAGCACCATAGCAGGCATCTTCTGAATGTTGATGAAAACGGAGAGGGGAATGGGGTAGGAAGGGTTTATCACAGTGCACAGCAGCAGCAGCATCGGGCCCCATGTATCACAGGTTGAAGTTGGCAATCAAATAATTTCAGAGACATAGTAAGGGAATCGTTATTTAGCAATGACAGTTTTTTTCATACCACACAGCAATGCATGTTTTGCCCTACCAGCTTATTTCTTGCCAGCAAAAGCAGAGCTCAAACGCGTGGAGAAGCAGATACCCAAAATATTTGTATGCATTAACAGCAGGCATTATTGATCCATTGTATGTCCACCTTTTTCTCGCTGCAAGGTATCCGCCCTTCCTCAATACAGTTACATTGCTTTTTGTCATGTCGACTTTTTTTTAAAACTGTAATGAATGAGCAACTCCCTGTAAAATGTTAAACTGAGTCTGTTGTAATACAATCACTGTTTCTGATAACAAGACAACGTCATCAGCAAGAGGAGAATGAAAATCTCTAGAACGTCATTTATGAAATGTGCACCGTGCCTTCCAGGTTGTACGATTTCCTGTGTCAGTTCGTTGATAAATAAGGAAACAAAAACAGGCTGCAAACGTCACCCTGTTTCACATCAGATGTACGTTTAATTAATGTAGTCTGTTAACAACTGCACCTGTCCGCACTCTTGCCTTTACACATTCATACATACTTAAATCACATTTATAAAAGTTTCCCGTGAATATTGTGTTTCAACAGGACATGGCATAGTAAAGTTCTATCAACTGAATCAAAATCCTTCCCCCAAGTCAATAAAGGCAACGTATGACTAACGATTTAAAACAAAACTGTTTTTGTATAAATGCCATCAATGTGAACATAATATGATCGACAATAGAGTAGTTTTTCTTAAACCCAGCCTAGTATTCTCTTGTGATGTTATTTTCTTCTACCCACTCCTGTAATCGCCTGTAAATAATAGCACATACAATTTACTGCAGACATTACACGAAGAAAATACCTCTATAGTTTATTTGGGTCGTTTGCATCACCTTTTTTATGCAATAAAATAACAATGGATTCAGACCAAGACCTATGATAAATTATATCTCTTGATCAAATAAGAATGAAAGAATTTAACCAGAAAATCTAGATATAGGTTTGATTGGCAATCAGTTTTTACGATTTCATCTATAATTCCATCTGGACCAGCAGCTTTCCGATGTTCTAACTTTCTTGGAACTACTGAAACTTCTTTAGAAATGATATGTCAGACATGTATGTGTAGCGACCTTGCAGATCGATCGTACACACTCCATTTGAAAGTACACAGCGTTAAAAACAGTACGCATATTGAGCAGTGATTTTCCATTATCAGTCATAACAAAATTATGTGTGAGAGAGAGAGAGAGAGAGAGAGAGAGAGAGAGAGAGAGAGAGAGAGATAGAAGAGCATAATGTCACATATACTGTATTATACTGTCACTTATCCCCCCCCCCTCTCTCTCTCTTATTCTCTCTCTCTCTCATTCTCTCTCTCTCTCTCTCTCCTCTCTCTCTCTCTCTCTCTCTCTCTCTGTCTCCTCCCTCACACACACACACACACACACACACACACACACACACACACACACACACACACACACACACACACACACACACATCATTTTACATCACGTCACACCAAACCACACCACACCGCACCACATCTAAATGAAATATTGATATGAACTTATCTCATCTCCTGAAGCCGTTAGGACTCGTTTACCCCACAACACATTAAACATTCTTCTCCCCGCGCCATTAAGTCGCAAGAAATGTCCAGTCTTCTATATCCGGTGTTGCATAACGACCTTGATCCTATCACTCGATGCTCCGAAGTAGTTTTAGATGGCAATTCCAATTCGATTGTTTGGCTGATTTATTTATAGGCTATATCACATTCCGTATTGACAAGCTTTTCTTTCTTTCTTTCTTTTCTTTTCTTTTTCTTTCTTTTTTATTTTATTTCTTTCTGTTGAATACGTCAACCTAAAGTAGCGTGCACTTTGTCATGATAGAGAGAGACACTTTGACACTTTGATATTTTATTGTCATTACCAAAAGGTCTTATGACAGGTCTTATGACAAGGGGGGGGGGGGGGGGGGGGGGGGGGGGTAAACAGGGTAATAACACATTCCTCTTCCTTACACTACAAACAATGTTACACAGTTATTCCCAATAATCAAATCAAATCAAAACAAAGCAAAACATAAAAAAAAAAGTAGACACGACGAATCTTTCGAGTATCCTCTCAGACACGAGTACCCTTTTAACATTACGATAGCAACAACAATGACAACCAACGACACAACGACAAAAACAACAAAACGGCGACGACGACAACACACACAACACACACAACACACACACACACCTGCACGCACGGACACACACACACACACACACACACACACACACACACAGCGCGCGCGCGCGCGCGCGCGCACACACACACACACACACACACACACACACACACACACACACACACGAGGAAAATGTAATATACAGATTGATCCGACCATCCACTCTTTTAGACGATGACTATATTACTGAACTATTCCACATGCTTTTAGTCATGTTTTTTGAGTTCAAATCCTTCTTTTTTTTTTTTTTATACAATATTATTATAATGCTTTTGTCTCATTTTCATTGCTTCTGTAATGAATTTAGCGACTGACCTGATCATACAGTCGTCATCAGACGATAACAAAGAAGCAACATTTTTGCCTTTCACAAACATCCAAAGTAAGAAAGGAACATTTTGCACGCACATCACTGTATGCAGTACATTGAAATAAGAAGTGCTTTTCATTATCAATAGTATATCCACATGAAGGGCATGGTGATTCTGTGGATGTTCCACACTCAAACCATCTTTTGTTTGCATTGAAACCTACCGTTCGTAACCTGAATCTTGCGTAACAACTTCTTTGCCATTTATCTTCAATGACATTAAGAAACTTTTCCGAATGGAATATGTTCTTAAAGGAGAAGAACCAACGATACTTTTCTTTGGTTTCCATATCCGAATGCCAGTTCTGTTTAAAAGAACAAATGAGTCTGTCCTTAAATTCTGCAATAAACTGCTGTTCGTTTCCTACTCCTTGAGACATCCACACTACTCCAAAGCCCTGTTCTGATAGCACTTTCTTTACATTATAAGCCCAGTTTTCTTTACCTCGTTCCATTTGTACCAGCATCATATCATAAGCTTGTCTGCACAGACGTGACTGTGGAAGCTTCAACATTTTCAACCAGTACCTAACACATTTCACGTAAGATCTTATATAAAGAGGGTATCTGCCCATCTCTCCGTATAAAAGAGTGTTAGATGCATGAATTGGTACCTGAAGAAAACGCTTTCATAGCGTACGTGTGTACTTTTTCTATCTGTGAATTTTTTTTTTTTTTCAAACCCCCAAATGTTTTTGTTTTTTTGGCTGCCGTTTGATTCGACTCTGGGTAAGACCTAGTGACGGTGAGGAAAGACCCACTGACCGCAGGAAGTCTGTTTGACAACGGGAAAGACTGTGACCCGGGATTCAGAGGGCACGTGAGACTCGCAACGGCAAAAGCTTGGCTGTGTCTGGTGGTGTGATGTTTTCAACTGTCACCCCCCACTCTCCTCTCGTTGAACTCTCCTCTCTCCTCTCTCTCTCTCTCTCTCTCCTCTCTCTCTCTCCTCTCTCTCCCACATCTCTCTCTCTCTCTCTCTCCTCTCTCTCTCTCTCTCTTTCAAACAGAATCCGCAGTCCATTGGTCAGCCACAGAATGCCAGTTCAACGTCATGTTGAGGCAGTCTTGCACAAGCATCAAGTTAATGTCACGGAAACATT
>JADBJO010002605.1:240000-242500 GCA_016801955.1 Conus betulinus | reverse complement strand
ACGCCTGCACACCACAGGTTAAGTGGCGATAGCGTCCACCCCACAGGTTAAGTGGCGATAACGTGCACCCTACAGGTTAAGTGGCGATAGCGTGCACCCCACAGGTTAAGTGGCGATAACGTGCACCCTACAGGTTAAGTGGCGATAGCGTGCATCACACAGGTTGAGTGGCGATAGCGTGCACCCGATACAGGTTAAGTGACGATAACGTGCACCCCACAGGTTAAGTGGCGATAGCGTGCACCCCAGGTTAAGTGGCGATAGTGTGTGGCGATAGCGTGCACACCCCACAGGTTAAGTGGCGATAGCGTGCACCCCACAGGTTAAGTGGCGATAGCGTGCACCCCACAGGTTAAATGGCGATAGCGTGCACCCCCAGGTTACAGGTTAAGTGGCGATAGCGTGCACCCCCACAGGTTAAGTGGCGATAGCGTGCACCCCACAGGTTAAGTGGCGATAGCGTGCACCCCACAGGTTAAGTGGCGATAGAATAAAGCGACACCGAGCAAAGTTTTAATCATATCAGGAATTTGAATGAGGTTTGTCCATTTCTCGCCTCCTCTATAACCACCAGGTGAGGTAAAGTGATGCGTCTGCACCAGCGCTGTTGATTAGCTAATGATCAAAAATGCAAAAAGAAAAATAAATTAAAAAAAAAAAAAAAAATAAATCGATAAATAAATACAGAAAAGAACTGAAAAAAAAACACGTATTTCGACAGACAAATGAGCTCACATCTCAGGCGGAAAATGCAGGAATCACAGGCACTGCACGCTCGTTCCTGCGCGAAATGTTGTTTAACGACTCTCGTTTTGACAAAAAACAAAAAAAAAATTTAAGAAGAAAAAGAGAAGAAGAAGACTTAGAAGAAGAAGCCCCCACGCCACATCACAACATGAAATGGCGCAATGGAACTGATTGCAAGACAGTATTACGCAACACAGTGCAAAAAAAAAAAAAACAAAACATCACTATCATTCGATTCAACCCAAGGCACCATAACACAACCTGACACGACACAAACGAATCCAATCCAATCCGATCCACTCCAACACAGCACGACACAACACAAAGCTGACACAACACAACAACAACAACAACAACAACAACAAACAAAACACCCACCACAACAACTACAACAACAAGCCAGTGCTGCACATGTAATGCAATGTAAACGTAAATAGGACACCGCGCATTTTGTCCTATTTCAGCCCATCATACTTGACCACCAATCGCGAACGGCCAACGACCTGTCTTGTCCTTTACACCTTCCACCAACACGTACGGGGGAAGCCAATCTCCGGTGTCCTTCTCTGCGCATGCCCCGAGACTGATGACTACTTCCGGTCAACCCTTCCGGAAACACTACAGCGCGTTGCCGTTGTCATACGGGCGAACGAACACCGCGGGGATGTAATGTAATTGACTCCTGGCCGAATTGTAGATCGTGTGTTTACAATGTCCGGTTGTATTCGCCGCTTGATGGAAGGGCCGATGAAATCAGTAAATGAATGTGGCTGTCACTGGAAACGGATTTCTGTTTGACTCGCGTTTTTCTTATTTGCTGTCTCTGCTTGTGATCTTGCATGAGTCTGGGCGATTCTTTTTGTTTTGTTTTGTTTTGTTTGTTTTGTTTTTGTTTTGTTTTTGCGAGTTCCTGATTGGATCTCGGCTATTTCGCTACTGTTAACGTCATCATCATCATCATCATCATCATCATCATCATCATTATTATTTTCATTATCATTATTATTATCATTACTTTCATTACTATTATTATTATTGGCGTTTTTGTTATTTCTTTAATTAGTCTCATTATGATGATGATATAGATGTTGATGATGAGGGAGAGGAGGAGGGATTATTATAATCATCATCATCACTATTATTGTTATAATACTCGTCATCATCACTGTTATTGTTATCATTGCAGTTGTTGTTGATTGTAATTGTTGTTGTGTTGTTGTTGTTGGTGGTGGTGGTGGTGGTGTGTATGTATGTGTGTGTGTGTGTGTGTGTGTGTGTGTGTGTGTGTGTGTGTGTGTGTGTGTGTGTGTGTGCGCGCTTGCGCGCTTGCGTGCACGCTTGTATGTGCGTGTGTGTGTGTGTGTGGGGGGGGGGGAGTGGGGCGCGAGTCCCCATATGTTTGTGGTAGAGAGAGAGAGAGAGAGAGAGAGTGTGAGTGTGTGAGTTTGTGTGTGTGCGCGTGCGTGTGTATGTGAGTGTGCATGCGTGCACGCACGCGCACGCACGCGTGTATGTGTGTGTGTGTGTGTGTGTGTGTGTTTATTTGCTGTTGTTGTTGTTGTTGCAGTTGTCGTTGCCGTTGTCGTGATTGTTATGATAACGAATCAATGTCAGGTGACTAACATACTTATCGTTTTTACTCTCTTCCCCAGGTGTCTTCTCCCCGTCCGTGGCCACACTGCACACACGTCTTTGGGCGCGTGTAGAGGTGCGCATGCCCCGTGCAGTACTCTGGCTAACCGTACGCCAACGT
>JADBJO010002605.1:232500-235000 GCA_016801955.1 Conus betulinus | reverse complement strand
CATCATCACCACCACCACCACCACCACCATCATCATCATCATCATCATCATCATCACTATCATCATCATCACTATCATCACCACACCACCACACCACCACCACCACCACGACCACCTTGCTCTTCTTTTTCTTCTTCTTCTCGTGTCCATCGTCTTGTTCTTTCCTTTTTTTTGTATTAGCTACTTTCTGTTACTCTTCTTTACACGCTTCTTCTTCACCTCTTCTCTTTGTCCCTGTATTCTTTTCAGTTGTTCTCTCCCTCCTCTTCTTCGTTATCTTGTTCTTTTCATGTCGCCTCTTCTCTGTATGTCAGAACTTCTTTCGTTCTTGCCCTTCACCTCCTCCTTGTGTCCGCAGTGCTCTTCCTGTTTCCTACGTCTTGCCCAACAGGACATCTTCCCGTGTATCCCCCCCCCCCCCCCTCTTCCTCCACTGCCCCTGAAAGCCCCGCCTCAGCCCTGAACTAGTCTAGAAGAAGAAAGAAGAACAACAACAACAACAACAACTATTCATTAGCAGCAGCAGCAGCAGCAGCAGCAGCAGCAGGCACAACAACAACAACATATACGCTGAAAATGAATCCTCATGCTCGTCTTCTTACTCTATTCCCTCTTCTTCTCTCACCTCGGTCCCATTACCGTTATCACCAGCAGCAGCAGCAGTAACAGCGTCAGCATCACCGCTACTGCTGCAATAGTCAGTGTCCATTACCGCCGCCACCAGAAATCTGCTGTCATCGTCCTTCTCATTTTCATCGTCACGCGTTCATTCTCTCTCTGTGTCTCTCTCGGTCTCTCTCTCATTTCTCTCTCTCCCTGTCTGTCTCTCTCTGTCTGTCTGTCTGTCTGTCTCTCTTTCTGTCTCTCTGCGCGCGTCGTCTTTCTGTCACTCTGCGTTGTGTGTGTGTGTGTGTGTGTGTGTGTGTGTGTGTGTGTGTGTGTGTGCGTGTGTGTAACAATACTTACAGGTGTATGGATGCATTCTGTGTATACTTTGACTTCGTTACATTTTGACTTGTACATGATGCTGGTCCTAGCCATATAACTCAAAGTGCGCAGTCTCTGAGGGATAAGAATCAATTCAGCTACGGGGATGGTGGTGTGGCTGGGTGGGTGTTAGGTGTCATCATTTACCACAACCATAATTATTATTGCATCACATCATCACCACCACCACCATCGTCATCATCATCATCATCATCTTCATCATATCTTCATCATCATCTTCATCATCATCACGAATATCATCGTTTCTGTCCCCATCATTATTTACCACCACGTACACCCCCCTACATCCCCCCCCCCCCCCCCCCCCCCCCGCACATTCTTGGGAAATACGCGAACGAAGAGACGTAAGTAGACGCGAAAACATCACACAAATGATGTACGTTTGTGTATTGATGGATGGAGTACCTCTTGACCCCCTCTGTCAATGACGTCGTCTTCCCGGCGCGCCGAATGCTGCCGACGACCCAGTTCACTATGATGGATGGCCAGTCGTCATGGAGTGGCCTCTGCATCATAGCTTGTGAGATTAGTGTGTGTGTGTGTGTGTGTGTGTGTGTGTGTGTGCGTGCGTGTGCGTGCGTGTGTGTGTGTGTGTGTGTTTAGGTGCGCATGCGTGCGTCGTGCGTGTGTGTGTGTGTGTGTCCGTGTGTGTGTGCGTGTGTCGTGCTGTTGTTGTGTGTGTGTGTGTGAGAGAGAGAGAGAGAGAGAGAGAGAGAGGGGGGGGGAACAGACAGATAGACAGACGTATAGACGGTCGGACGGATACACACACAATGAGAGGTTTAGAGAGACACAGAGAGGGCAGAGAAAGATGGAGACAGGGGAGAGAGAAGAGAGAGAGAATAGACACACACAGGGAGAGACAGACAGACATAGAGAGAGACACAACGAGAGGGAGGGGGAGGGAAAGAAAAAGAGAGAGAGGGGAGAGGGTGGGGGGATAAACCGAAACAGGGAGAGAGAGAGAGAGAGAGAGAGAGAGAGAGACAGAGAGAGAGACAGACAGACCGACAGTTGGGCAGACAGGCAGGCAGACAGAGAAGGAGAGTGAAAGAGAGAGAGAGAGAGAGAGAGACAGGCAGGCAGACAGAAAGCCACAGAGAAAGAGAGCGAGCGAGCGAGAGAGAGAGAGAGAGAGAGAGTCAGACAGACAGGTAGACAGAGAGAGACAGACAGCGACAACGGGAGCGAGTGGGCGAGCGAGCTCGCGCGCGTGCGCGCGTGCACAGAAAGAGAGAGAGAGACAGAGAGAGAGAGAGACAGACAGACAGGCAGAGAGAGAGAGCAAGACAGACAGACACAGAGAGACAGAGTGGGAAGGGAGTGAGAGAAGAGAGGATGGATGGGAAGAGAGAGGAGAGAGAGAGAGAGAGAGAGAGGAGAGAGAGCTCATTCCACGGACACCTGTAGTCGTCCAATAACAGGCCATATCCGGACCAATCAATGGTCATCGGAAGAGCAGAAGGCGAAGGGCGGAAATCTTGTCAATTAC
>JADBJO010002605.1:220000-225000 GCA_016801955.1 Conus betulinus | reverse complement strand
ACAGACAGACAGACAGACAGACAGACAGACTGGAGAAGCAAAAGCGATGGGTTAAGAGAGAAACAGAGAGAGAGAGAGAGACAGAGAGAGAGACAGACAGACAGACTACTATAGACAGACATGTAGACATATATATATATATATATATATATATATATATATATATATATATATATATATATATATATATATATATGGTGTTGCTAACCAACAACAATTTAAAAAAGTGCTGAACCGTTTTGGGAGCGGCATCTGTTTAAAAATAATACATACAGACAGACAGACGACAGACAGAGAGGATTAGTTTGTTCCAAGGGCCGGTGACTCTCGGCAGTAGAGACGGGTTGTGTGCACTCTCTGGGGAGAAGGAAGAAGAAGACAGGTAGGGAGAGAGAGCGGGTGACGAGTGAGAGCAAGAGGAAGACAAAGGTAGGGTCGGAGGATGAGGATGAGGAGCACACGGCAGGAAGAGGAAGACAGTGACGGAGAGAGGAGGAGGAAGACAAAGGCAGGGGCGGAGGATGAGGATGAGGAGCACACGGCAGGAGGAGAAGACAGTGACGGAGTAGGAGGAGGAAGACAAAGGCAGGGGCGGAGGATGAGGATGAGATGAGGAGCACACGGCAGGAGGAGAAGACAGTGACGGAGTAGGAGGAGAAGACAAAGGCAGGGCCGGAGGATGAGGATGAGGAGCACACGGCAGGAGGAGAAGACAGTGACGGACAAGACGGAAGCGGCGTGGAGAAGAAGGAAGTGGATGCAAGAGGAGGAGGACGAGATGGAGTAAGAGGACGGAAGAACAGAAAAGAAAGAGATGAGGACAGGGGTAAAGGGAGAAGAAGACGAAAGATTCGGACGTGGAGTAGGGGGAGAAGGAGACGAAAGATTAGGACGGGGAGTAGGGGGAGAAGGAGACGAAAGATTAGGACGGGGAGTAGGGGGAGAAGGAGAGACGAAAGATTAGGACGTGGAGTAGGGGGAGAAGGAGACGAAAGATTAGGACGGGGAGTAGTGGGGGAGAAAGGATAGACGAAAGATTAGGACGTGGAGTAGGGGGAGAAGGAGACGAAAGATTAGGACGGGGAGTAGGGGGAGAGAAGGAGACGAAAGATTAGGACGGGGAGTAGGGGGAGAGAAATAGACGAAAGATTAGGACGGGAGAGTAGGGGGAGAGAACTAGACAAAAGATTAGGACGGGGAGAGGGGGGGAAATAGACGAAAGATTAGGACGGGGAGTAGGGGGAGAAGGAGACGAAAGATTAGACGGGGAGTAGGGGGAGAAAAAGACGAAAGATTAGGACGGGGAGTAGGGGGAGAAATAGACGAAAGATTAGGACGGGGAGAGTAGGGGAGAACTAGACAAAAGATTAGGACGGGGAGTAGGGGGAGAAATAGACGAAAGATTAGGACGTGGAGTAGGGGGTGAAGAAGACGACAGATTAGGACGGAGTAGGGGGAAAAAGACGAAAGATTAGGACGTGGAGTAGGGGGAGAAGGAGACGAAAGATTAGGACGGGGAGTAGGGGGTAGGGGGAGAAATAGACGAAAGATTAGGACGGGGAGGGGGGAGAAGGAAGACGAAAGATTAGGACGGGGAGTAGGGGAGAAATAGACGACGAAAGATTAGGACGTGGAGTAGGGGGAGAAGAAGACGAAAGATTAGGACGGGGAGTAGGGGGAGAAAAATAGACGAAGATTAGGACGGGGAGTAGGGGGAGAAATAGACGAAAGATTCGGACGTGGAGTAGGGGGAGAAGAGACGAAAGATTAGGACGGGGAGTAGGGGGAGAAGGAGACGAAAGATTAGGACGGGAGTAGGGGGGAGAAGAAGACGACAAAGATTAGGACGGGGAGTAGGGGGAGAAGGAGACGAAAGATTAGGACGGGGAGGTAGGGGGGGAACTTGACAAAAAGATTAGGACGGGGAGTAGGGGGAGAAGGAGACGAAAGATTAGGACGGGGAGTAGGGGGAGAAGGAGACGAAAGATTAGGACGGGGAGTAGGGGGAGAAGGAGACAAAAGATTAGGACGGGGAGTAGGAGGAGAAGAAACGGGAGGTGGCGAGGGAGTAGGTAAAGAAGGAGAAGAAAGATCTGGAAGGAGAATGGGGGGGGGGAAAGGAGGAGTAAAAAAGGCGGCGAGAGAAGAGAAGAAGAAAGAAGAGGACGCGCAGTAAAAGGACGAGAGAAAAAAAAACGGATGGGAGTTAAAGGAGAAGGGGAAGAAGAAAGAAGAGGACGCGATCGGGAGGAGAAGGAGAACCTTTAATTTAGGAAGGAGCAGAACAAGAAAGAGAAGGACGGGAATAAAGAGGAGGAGAATAAAGAGGAGGAACGGGGAGGAGAAAAAAGAATGGGAGGGGAGAAGAAAAACGGAGGACAAGGCGGGGTGGGAGAAAGAGGAGGACGGGGAGGAGAGAGGGAAGAGAGAGGGAAGAAGGAGAAAAGACATGAAAAGAAGAAAGCAGAAAAAAAAAAAAAGAAAGAGAAAAAAAATGACTAAAAGAGGAAAAGTAAAACAGAATGAAGAAGTAGGAAGAGAAGAGAAAAAAAAAAAAGAAAAGGGAGAGGGGGGGGGGGGGGGGGGGGGGGGGGGGGGAGATAAAAAAAAAGAAAAGAGAATAGGAAGGAAAGGGAAAGAGAAGAGAAAGAATAACAGGAGGAGGAAAAGACTTGGAAGCAGGGAGAAAAAAGAGGAAGACTTAGATGGAGTGAAGAAAGAAACAGGGCATCAAGAGGTGAGGAAAAGACTCGGGAAGACAAACGAAAGGAGAACATGGAAGAGAAAGATGGGGACCAAGGAGGAGGAAGAAAGAAGGAGAGGAAGGAAAAAAAAACAATCGGTCGGAAGAGGAGGAAGGAAAAAAAAGAATCGGTCGGGGAGAGGAAGAGGAGAGGAAGAAGAGTTTTGGGGAGAAGGAGGTAGAGGAAAGAGAGAACAGTTTTGGGGGAGTACAAACGGAAGAAGAAGAAAGAAGAAGAAGAAGAAGAAAAGAAGACAAGGAGCGGGCTGAAAAGAAGAGAGTAAGTGGGAGGAGAAGGAGGAAGATAAGTGAGCAGGAAGAGAAGGGTGGAAAATGAAGAGAGAGAGAGAGAGAGAGAGGGGGGGGGGAGAGAGGAGGAGAGAGAGAGAGATAGAAAACAAAAAGGAAGAGGAGTGTAATAGGAGGCGAAGAACAGTCGGAGAGCAAAACTTCAGCGACGGTGCAAAGAGCCGAACACCTAGTGTCGTGACTGGGAGATGTCCAAGGTCATTCCGAGTGAAGAGAGTGATGGTGACAGTGGATGCACGAGAGAGCCGCACACACCCTTTTGAGGCTGACGGTAGAGACAGGTCCGTGATGCCCTCATCAGGCGCGAGCGTCTCTGAAGACAATCTAAGTGGACGAGCACCGACCAAGAAACTACCGGCAAGACCGAGACGGGGACGTTCACTGCCGAGAGACTGGAGGGGGTCAGGCAACAATTTTCTTTTTTTTCGAGCTGGTCGAGGAACCAAATCTACGAACTATGGCTGGTTACATGCGCGAGAAAAAAGTCACTTTAAAGTTGAGCACAAAGTCACAGCTTACGACTGCCAAGGAATTACTGCTTTCTAACTGGTTGTAAAATTTTTGAGGAGATCTAAAGCTAGGATTGAAAATTTTCTTGGCTTTTCTTCTGAACTAAACCAAAGCCTTAATCTACGTTCGAAAGTATAATGACTGCAGGCGAAATTAACAAATGCTGAACACAGAGCCGCGGAATGAATGGAACAAGCTCTAAGTCACGAGCTGTGACTACTGCTCTTCTTCAGATAGCGCAAGAACAAACAACAGAGATAAACGAAAACAGAAAACAAGACGCAAAGCATATAAACGTACTCCCAGTTTATCTTCCTGAAAAAAAACACGTCATAATCAAAACATGCGTCATAATGTATTTCGTCACCGAGATATTCCATAACGAAGAAAAAACCCTTTTGGGGCCGTTATAGCCGTTTGTCTGGAGCGAGTGGAACACATTTTGACCACGGACAGACACCATTTCTTCTGTAAGAACTGGGAGTACAAAAAGTGCAGATTGACAAGTCTTCAGTCACTATGAAAAATGACTCAACCTGGATGAAGGGGGGGGGGGGGGGGGGGAGGGGGGGGGGGGGGGGGGTGGGGGGGGGGGGGGGGGGGGTGTGTGTGGGTGTGTGGTGTGTGAACAGGACAGATGGGATAAAAAAAAAAAAAAAAATGACGACTTTGAAATATATAGCAGTATCAAATCATGCACTGATAGCAATGGGAACTCAGAGTTTGGTAATTTGAACAAATGATTCGCTTACGCCGAGCTTGAGTCCATTTTTGTCTCTTGGGCGAGAACCCCTCCACTGTCACGATCTTCAAATGGTGGCGGCAGTGCGCCAAGGCATCCAAAATAGAACACCACCAGTAGTTCCGTGGTGATTCGAACGCCACGAAGGAAACGCCATGATGCAGCAGACTTCCAAAGGGGCAGGTCAAGGACTGGAGGGGAAAGGGAAAGAAATCGATGTAAAGAAGTGCCATAAATGAGTCTCACATAATCCAAATAAATGAACCCGTTTAAGCCCATAGCTGACGATCCAAAACGAATGAAAGGAATGACATGAAGTGGAATGAAAACAAGAGACAACAATTAAAAAGGTAACAGACAGTTTGAATGAAAAAAAAACATTCAAAGTATAATGACTACAGACGGAAATCAAAACATGAAAATAAATGTTTAGGCACTGGGCCGCTGGATGATCAAACACACACACACACACACACACACACACACACACACACACACACACACACACACACAGTTACACTGAGCCTCAGTGCACTAGTCTTTTTCAGGCTAGACAACAAAGCAAACACAATAGACATGAGCATAATTATGTTGGAAACAAACAAGTGAAGAACTGTGTGTCGGCCAATCTGAAAATGACTGAACAGGAAAGAGGTTGGGAAGAGGGGATCAGGAGACATGGAATAAACAGGACTA
>JADBJO010002605.1:205000-215000 GCA_016801955.1 Conus betulinus | reverse complement strand
TATATTATAAGTTTTGGAGAGAAAAACTTTCTTGTCAATTCGCAGGATATCATGTGGAAATGCTGCGTGGACACGACGAAAAAAAACAAACCAACAAAACGAAGCAAACTTAAAAAAAAAAAAAACACCAGGACCACGACCAACAAAGACAAAACAACATACAATCTGTATGTCAGCTATTATTTCGTTCAATAAAATACTACAGAGTCGCCATTGAAACTTCTTTTTCCCTTTTTTATCTATTACTTTTTTTTTTTTAAGGTATGTTGTTATGATGACTGTCGAATGTTTAAATTGTCCGATGATAACATTATTTCGCACACATCATTGGTCGTCTGTGAATGATATGTTGCACAGTTTATTCATGGAACTTGCTCAGCTCTGGATGTTGGAAATACAGCAGCCCATCTGAATCTTGAATATCTCTTCTTCTCCCTCCCTCAGTTCCGCCTCTCCCCACCTACACTCTCTCACACCCTTCACGCCTTCCCTCTCATCCGCCCTCCTCCCATTCGTCTTTGTTTTCTCTCTCATCTTCTGTACCTTCTCTGTGGCTGATTATAGTTCCGGTTCCACTACATGCAGGCAGGTGATGATATGGACGTCATTGTTGACTGTTAACTTTTGTATGAAAGACTGGGTGTCAAACATTTGCAAGGAGCACCGATCGTAAGGTCGGTAGGACAGCCTATATCAGATTTGTTCTGCACTTATTTCCGAAGCGGCAAAGATTCTGGTTATGTCCCTTGTGCTTTGGGAAGTGGTTCTTGTCATTTCCTGTTGGATGGCATCCCTCTGAAACGTATTGAATGGAATTCTATATGTCATGACTCGCGCAGGGATATCTTGTTTTTAAGGGCGTGGCTGCCAGACCATGTAACTCCTCTCCTAGCCGAACTGCCCCAGTGGCCTGTGTCTCTCTGACATCGCCTCTATTTGCTACAGGATTAGGAATGCCTCTGCACCCGGCTGTCTTCATGCGCTCTATGCTCCGTCTCCCTTCTCGCCGTTTCTTTGCTGACGGCTGCATCTTTCGTCTTCCTCACAGACGTTGGACCACTCCGGCAGGACGCTTTTTCAACGTTGGCCCTGTCATCAGGGGACGCGCTCCGTTTTACTGTCCGCGATGCGCAGTCTCTGAGATCATTTAAAGACAGCGCTTAAACTCCACCTTTCCCCTGGCTGCTATAATTTGTTATTCCTGCCGTGGACATCTATTCGATTTCCCCCGTGTGTATACACGAGCACGTCTCTCTCTCTCTCTTCCTCTCTCTCTCTCTTCTCCTCTCTCTCTCTCCGAATCTCTCTCTCTCTCTCTCTCTCTCTCTCTCTCCTCTCTCTCTCTCTCCCTCCTCCTCTCCCTCCCTCCCCCTCCCTCTCTTTCCCTCCCTCTCTCTCTCTCTCCCTCTCTCTCTCTCTCCTCTCTCTCTCTCCTCTCTCTGCTGCATGTGCGCAGACATGTTCAAGAACAACAACAGCAACACGGATAATAATGATGCTAACACAACGACAACAGCAACAACGACAACAACAACAACAACAATATATGATAGGAGAAGAAGAAGAAGAAGAAGAAAGAAGAAGAAGAAGAAGAGAAGAAGAGAACAAGAGCAAGAGCAAAGAAGAAAAGAACAAGAACAAAAAGAACAAGAACAAGAAGCAGAAGAACAAGAACAAGCAGAAGAGGGGGAAACAACAACATCAACAATAACAACAACAATGACGACGACGACAAATTACAACACTAATAACAACAATTACATCATCATCAACAACAATAGAAACGATAATCATTTTTTTATAGCACGACAGTCCAAATATAGGTTCAAAGCTTAGGAAACATTTGGACAGAAACACTGAACATTTCTACACGTACAAAGGAGAGAAGCCATTCTAAGGTTGATAGTTTTTTAAGTGGCTAATAAACGCGAAACAGGTGGATCCCATACTCAGTTTTTAAGCTGTTCAAGGTTTGACTTCGCTGAGAGACCATGGCAGGAACTTCCGGATAGTAGGAGCTTGACTGCGTAAATTTTGGCCAAATTATGTGAGGTTTTTTTTTTCTTTGGTGGGGAGGGGGGGGGGGGGGGGGGGGGGGGGGCAGGATGCACAGTGTTTCTTTAGCGCTGGATCTGAATGGGCAGGATGACTGCTACTCTGGGAAGAGAGAAGAAAGCCGGAATGGTAAAGATCCATCAAAATAACGGCAGCAGTACAGAAATCATAATTTCATTCGAGAAGCAACTGGCAGCGGAATTTAATGAAAAGGAGAGTCCCCACGGTCTTTCTTTAACTTCTGAAAATTAAGCAGGCGGTGCTGTTTTGAATGCCTAAACAACGATGCAGTTTTTTTTTTTTTAGAAGACAGACCGGCGATAAGTTAATTACAGTGGTCAAGGCGTCTCAGAATCCAGAAAATGACCGACTTAATAACAACGTACAGAGTAAGAAAGCTGCGAACTAACGCGGTGTCCTTCAGTTCATTCTTGGCAGACCGACAAATATGATCGATGTTTTGCACACATGATAACTCCTAGAATCCATTCGGAAGATTGAAGGGGAACTTGAGCCCCTCTCTTCATTAAATCACCCTGTGAGACAACAGACAGGAACTTTTAAGAGCCAGTGCTTAGTGCCTCAATTCTGCTTTCATATAGGTTTTTCCACTGCAGCATTCAGTCTTTGAAAGACACAATACCAAAGGAGATGTTGGGAAGAATGCCAGGTATGTGACGAGTGGTATTAAAACTTCAAGCTGCGTCATCGACATCTTTGTGGAACTGATGACTGTATTCAGAAATCACACTGGAAGAATGTAAATGTACAACATAAAAAGGATAGTCTCAAGAGCAGAGCCCTGTGGGACACCCTATTTGAGAGGCCTAGTGAAAGACAGTGGTATCTTGCGTTCGATTTGACAGATACGAGGAGAACAGGCAAGGGGAGTACCTGCAATGCTAAAGGTACCTGGACAAACAAAGCTCCCAAGATCAAAAACGGCCTACATATCCAGAAGGGCAAGAACAAAAACTCCCTAAATGTCAGCACTGCAAAGCATAAGATCTGTAACATGAAGCGATATTTCTGTGCATTGAACATTCTGCGTACCGAATGGAATGCATCCTCGAGGGTACTCTGGGAAGATATGTTTTAGGTTGTAAGGAGACGACATTTTCAAACAGATGAGAGCAAAAGCAAAACATATGCGTGTGTCTAAGTACGCGAATGTGCGTACATAGCTGTGTTTTTATATGCGTGAGGTCGCGTGTTAATGCATAGCCATGTATATGCGTGTGAACATGTGCGCATGCAGGCGAGACTCTGTGTGTGTGTGTGTGTGTGTGTGTGTGTGTGTGTGTGTGTGTGTGTGTGTGTGTGTGTGTGTGTGTGTGTGTGCGCGCGCGCGCGCATGCCTGCGTGTGTGCGTGCGTGCGTGTGTGAGTGTGTGCGTGCGTGCATGCGCTCGTGCGTGCATTCGTGCGTGTATGCGCGCGCGAGCGCGCGAGTACGCGCGCACGTTTGTCTGTGTATGTGTGTGTATGTGTGCGCGAGCGCGTGTGTGCGTGTGTGAGCGCGCTTGCTCGCGCATGTGTACGTGTGTATGTTTCTGTGCGCGTGCATGTGTGCGTGCGTATGTGTATGCGTGTGTATGTGTGTTCATGTGTGTGCGCGCGCGCGCGTGTGTGTGTGTGTGTGTGTGTGTGTGTGTGTGTGTTGTGTGTGTGTGTGTGTGTGTGTGTGTGTGTGTGTGATTTTTTGTTTGCTTGTTTTAACATTAAATATATGTGTTACAAATGATGTAAACAAAAAAGAAGCATGCAAATAAGAAAAATAAGTTCACCGATATGAAAAGAGAATAAAGAGAAGCACATGCATGCATAACCATGTGAATATGTTCGTTTTGATTATCGTGAACATTCATTTACGCATTCATAACCGCACACGCAGGACATTCTTTTCAATGCGATTAGGAAGAGACATGCGTAAGTTAAGCAATTGTGAGAGAAATTCTTTGTGAGATATTTTTTTTTTTATGTTTTTCGTGAACTGCTTCATATTTTATTCTATGCTTGTCAAATCAGTCCGCAATTTGGTCCACAAACTTCTTCCAGAGTGCTCAAAAACTAAAGGTATAAAAAGGTCCCTTTTGTGGAGGAAATGATAAGGTCTGTCTACGGCAGTTGACATTTAAATAAGTCTCTGATCTTTTTAGATTTTTTTTTCTTAATCGCATAAGTATGCATGCATCTAGCTTTAGTGATGAAAAGCCTGCCTTAGAAAGTTAGCATCTCAAGTTGTTAGCAGCCGGGGCATCTGAATACAGTAACATGTTTCCTCTTTTTATACAAACTTTCACTCATTTTAAAATGATTGTCAGCTATAGTCCCATGAGGTTGGTGCATAATTAGTCATTTGTCAGAATATGCACAAAAACAAGCAGAGCGTGTAGGAATTGGGGGCCAAGAAGTTTTCTTCTTAATCACATTTGTTCTTAATTGTTGCAATAACAACTGAATTAATTTCTCCAGTGAGGACTTGTGGTCGGTTGTAGATGAATCTGTCAATCTCAATAATTGGAAGTGTGACTTAATACTTCACCTTCTGTCGCTGCTGCTGTTTGTTGTTGATGCTGGCAGTGGTGATGGTGATGTTGTTATAATGTGAATACAAACATCCAGTTGGTCTGGATCTTTTCTTTTCTTCCTTTTGTGCGTAAAGACGTATGGTTAGATTGTATCCAGTTAAGAAGTCTTTGAAGATCATCTTGTAGTTTAATTGTTAGCTTACAGGCAGAGGGATCACCATGATAAAAAAAAAAGATGTGTCCTCTGCAACTGTTTGGCATTGACATGAAACAAAACAAGGCAAGATGTCAACATAGATGGAGAGCAAAGGAGACGCCATACAGATCAATGGTGTACACTATAATTCAAAACGGAGTGACTGAGGGCGGAAAATGAAGCAAAATCTAGAAAGAGAGGGGGTTATTTACCGCCAAGGATATAGACCAACAAAGTACAGGACATGACACAATGCATTTCGACCTCTTGGGTCTACTTCAGGCAAGAACAAATGACGTTTAGGACAGTGAAAACGAAGAACGAGAAACCTCTCCGTCCGGCGGCCATTTTGGTCATGCGGCGAATATGAAAAGATAAGTGGTTTCTCGTTTTTCGTATTCACTGTCCTAAACGTCATTTGTTGTTGACTGAGACGACCCAAGAGGTCGAAATGCATCTCGTCTTGTCCTGTACTTTGTCTATGTCCTTGGCGGTTAATGCCCTCCTCTCTTTCTAAATTTTGGTGTACACTATGTTTAATGACAATGCTTTTTGACATTATGCTCGTGTATTCGTGTATGCTCTCTCTCTCTCTCTCTCTCTCTCTCTCTCTCTCTCCGGTGAGCGTCGGTGGGTAGGTGTTTTGTCCGTGTGAGTGTATGTTCTAGCGCATTTGCTGCTTTTTTTTTTTTTAATCCGCGCATTTGATTATGTATGGCTGTCAGAGAATTGATTTGGTTGTTTGTGAGCAGTGTGAGCTCGTTCACGGTAGAACATTTTAATTACCCCCCACTGCGAGTATCATTACTATCAACATCATGCCCGGATACATTTGACACATCTGCAGCACGGGTGGTGGACAGGTAGATATTTTTACATCGTCCCGTGGCAACTCACTAGTGGAGACACTGGACTCCATCTGTATTTCGTGGAGAAGGTGTAAAGAAAACATGGGTTTTTGTTTGTTTTTCTTTCTTTCTTGTTGTTGTTGCTGCTGTTGTTGTTGTTGTTGTTATTGTTGTCGTTGCTATTGTTGTTATTTTGTGTTGTTGTTGTCGTCGTCGTGTTGTTGATAAATATGTTGATAGACGAGCAAAAAGAGAGAGAGAGACAGACAGACAGACAGAGAAATGGACAGAGATGCAGACGGACAGGCAAACTGACAAACAGACAGACAGACAAACTGACCAACAAACAGGCAGACAGACAGACCGACGGACAGACAAACCGATAGACAGACAGACCTACAGGCAGACAGACAGAAATAAACAAGCAGACCGAAGGGTCAGGGGGGAATGGATAGGGGACAATTTTGCGAAGAGAAAGTTGAACCGAAGTGCCAGGCCATCGATCTCAACAACATACAGCTCGATTCAGACTCCGAGTCTCCAGCGCCCTGAACGACAACGGGGTATTGACAACCTGTCCCGAGGGGTCCCTCTGTTCCCCCTGGAAATGAAATATCGACGTTAAATACAGGCTAGATTCATCACTGCCCTGTTGTCCTCTGAATTTCTTGGGTGCTGTGTGACGTGGGAAAGCGGGGGAGGTGGGGAAGGGGGAGGGTTGTGGGTAGACGTGGGAGGGACAGGGAGAAGGTGTACGTGGCAAAGAAGAGAGTGTGAGGGGGAGGGGGCAGGGGAAGGTGTATGATGATGTGGGGGGATGGAGCTGGGCAGATAAAGGGGATGGGGGGGGGGGGGGGGGGGGGGGGGGGGGACAGCGTGCGCTAAGGTAAGGAAGAAAAGAAGCGAGGCGGGAAAAATACATGAAGGCAAGGCGAGAAGTTTGAAGTGGAAGGGGTGAGAGGGATAGGGAGAAGAAAGTGGGAGGGGGAGAGGCTGAAAGAAGGCATTCGAAGGAGGGGACAGGTGCAGGGCTGTAGACATGACCAGAGGGTAAGGTAAGTGTTTAGAGGATAGCGAAACGGTGAGCTGTGTGTGTGTGTGTGTGTGTGTGTGTGTGTGTGTGTGTGTGTGTGTGTGAGAGAGAGAGAGAGTGTGAGAGAGAGAGAGAGAGACAGAGAGAGAGAGAGAGAGAGAGAGAGAGTGGGCGTGGGTGTGGGTGTATGATGTAAGTATGAGGAAAAATAAGGGAGGGGTGGTGGAATCCTGTAGGAGAGTGGTAGAGGGCATAGGGAAAGTGAGACAAGCATTGAAGGAGTAGGGAACAATGTGGGAAAGAAGGTATGAGTTTGTGGAAAGAAGGCTGGAGTTGTGGAAAGAAGGCGGGAGTTGTGGAAAAGAAGGCGGGAGTTGTGGAAAGAAGATGGGAGAATTGAAAAGAAGATAGGAGATGTGGAAAGATGGGAGTTGTGGAAAGAAGGTTGGAGTTGTGGAAGAGAAGGTTGGAGTTGTGAAAGCAGATGAGAGTTTATGGAAAGGAAGTGGGAGAGTTGTGGAAAGAAGACAGGAGTTGTGGAAAGAAGGTGGGAGATGTGGAAAGAAGGTGGGAGTTGTGGAAAGAAGGTGGGAGTTGTGAAAGAAGATGGGAGTTGTGGAGAGAAGGTTGGAGATGTGGAAAGAAGGAGAGTTGTGAAAGAAGATTGAAGTTGTGGAAAGAAGATGGAGGTTGTGGAAAGAAGGTGGAAGTTGTGGAAAGAAGATGGAAGTTGTGGAAAGAAGGTGGGAGTTGTGGAAAGGAGGTGGGAGTTGTGAAAGAAGATGGGAGTTATGGAAAGGAGGTGGGAGTTGTGGAAAGAAGGTGGAAATGTGGAAAGAGGTGGAAAGTGTGGAAAGAAGGTGGGAGTTGTGGGAAGAAGGAGGGAGTTGTGGAAAGAAGGAGGGAGTTGTGGAAAGAAGGAGGGAGTTGTGGGAAGAAGGGGAGTTGTGGAAAGAAGGTGGGAGTTGTGGAAAGAAGGTGGGAGTTGTGGAAAGATGGTGGGAGTTGTGGAAAGAAGGTGGGAGATGTGGAAAGAAGGTGTGAGATGTGGAAAGAAGATAGAAAGAACGGTGAGAAGGTGGAGAGAACTTGGAGACTGTCAGAGGTAGGAAGGGAGGTGGGGGGGGGGGGGGGGGTTGCAGAAGGTGTGTGAGAGAGAGAGAGAGAGAGAGAGAGAGAGAGAGAGAGAGAGAGAGAGAGAGAGAGAGAGGTGACTGCATTTCAGAGAAAATGTAAGGGATTTGGGGTCAGGTGGAAGGAGTAGAAACAAGGTGGAAGGGGTGGGAATCGTGTGGGGAGAGTTGAGAGAAGATAGAGCGAGCAGAGAGAATGTGGGAGGGCTGAGAAGGTGGGAGGGACTATGAGAAATGAATGTGTGGGGAGGTGGTGGGGCGGTGGAGGAGAAAGTAAGATGGGGGTGGGCTGAACGAGAAGGGTGTGGGGGAGAAGATGGAAGCGAGCTTAGAGAAGGGTTGGGGAGCGGGTAACGGGGTGGGGGGAAAGCAGGGAGATAGTGGAGGTGCGGGGAAAAGTATAGGGATGGAGATGAACGAGAGAAGAGTGGAGGGGGTTGGGGTGCGGGTGCGGGGGTGGGGGTTAGATCGCATGACACGCTCAAAATCATCCTAGGTACGTCAATCAGATCAGTACAACATATTCCATCTGTATCTCATTGTGCTGTTTATTCTCCTCGATATCATATCGTATCATATCATATCAGATTACGCTAAATATATCATGTTCGGTTACGTTATATCATATTACGTCAGGTTACGTTAGGTTGTATTTACGTTTTCTGGAAGAGAGAGAGAGAGAGAGAGAGAGAGAGAGAGGGAGAGAACAGAGAGAGAGAGAGAGAGAGAGAGAGAGAGTGGGGGGTGGGAACAGAGAGAGAGACAGTTATAATGAAAGATAGACACGTACAAACGACTCTATACCTTTGTGTCCCCTAATTACCCAATTAGAGAGACATAGATCTATTTTCGTCGTTTTCGGGGATTCTTTTCTGGTTTTTGCTTTGTCCGCTGTGTTCACGATCTTCTCTCACCTTTGTGTCCCTAATTACCCAAGTACATGGTCTTTTTCGTCGTTTCGATTCTTTTCTCTTTGCCCCCTCTCTCAATTGGTGTCTCCCCCCCCCCCCCCCCCCCCCCCCCCCCCCCATTTTTTTTTTTTTTTTCATTTAATTATTCATTTAGTCTTTTTGCTTGCCCGATTGTTTATTGTTTCTTTAACTGTTATTCGTATTGTCTATTGCTTCTTCATACATTTGATTTATTGTTTTTTTTTTCTTTAACCTGCTTCCGGACAAAAGTATGAGAAAGCTCTTTCAGACAGGACTTCGGAAAGACTGTAAGATGTCTCAGATCATTTCAAAACAGTATCATTAGTCGTCAGCCACAGAAGCAGAGACGGTTGATTAAACTATTTGTGAGTGTGGTGTGCGTGCGTGCATGCTTACGCGCGCCTGCGCGCGCGCGCACACACGTCTGTGTGTGTGTGTGTGTGTGTGTGTGTGTGTGTGTGTGTGTGCGTGTGTGTGTGTGTGTGTGTGTGTGTGTGTGTGCGTGCGTGCGTGTGTGTGTGTGTGTGTGTGTGTGTGTGTGTGTGTGTGTGTGTGTGTGGTGTGTTGTGTGTGTGTGTGTGTGTGTGTGTGTGTGTGTGTGTGTGTGTTGTGCGTGAATGTGTGCGTGTGTGTGCGCGGGGGTGCGTGCGTAATGACTCCGGCGTTTTGTTTAATGCCTTATCCTGTTGTCCGTTTCCCGGTCTGTTCTGCTCGGCTATATAATGGAATGTTCGACACATTACATTATATCATATCATTATACAATTTCATGGACATTCAATATTCGCGCGCGCGCGCGCGCGCGCGTGTGTGGTGTGTGTGTGTGTGTGTGTGTGTGTGTAATGCCTTTTGTTGGTTTGAAAAATTGGCAACACTTCTTTTTCTCCTCCCCCTTTCTCTAAGCGAATGTGAGTAATATAATGATAAACCCAGATTATAGTTGTCTGCGCGTATACTATGTATCCCTGTCTCACATTCTTTCTGTCACATTCTCTCTGTCTGTCTGTCTGTCTTTTTTGTCTGTCTGTCAGTCTGTCCCTGCCTGTCTGTCTGTCTGTCTCTCTCTCTCTCTCTCTTACACATCCGCATTTACACATAGATACCTTTACACACATATATACAGATACAGACAGACGCATTCGCGCGCGAGCGCGCGCGCGCGCGCACACACACACACACACTACACACACACACACACACACACTCACACACACACACACCACACACCACACACACTTCCCTTCACTACCCTCCCCCCCGCGCCCCTCCCCCC
>JADBJO010002605.1:170000-180000 GCA_016801955.1 Conus betulinus | reverse complement strand
ATTTCTTCAGGTTCGGGCGGTTGTTTGGTTCTTTGGGGGGGGGGGGGGGGGGGGGGGGGGGGGGGGGGGGGGGGGGGGGGGGGGGGGGGGGGGGGGGGGGGGGGGGGGGGTTCCAGTCAGTGCTGTTTTTGCCATGATCTGTCTGTCTGTTTTGCCAGGCAGTCTATTAATGTGACGCGATGACGCTTTCTGAGAACAATCAAACTGAAAACTTGTTCCTCTCTCTCCTTCTACTGTTCTATGTCTTCTTCTTTCTTCTTCTTCTACTGCTGCTGCTGCTGCTGTTGCTGCTGCTGCTGCTGTTGCTTTTGTTGTTGCTGTTGCTGCTGCTGCTGCTGCTGCTGCTGCTGTTGCTGCTGTCACCTATCCTCTTCCTCCTCTTCCTCCTCCTCTTCTTCTTTTTCCCTTTCATCATCATCATCATCATCATCATCTTCTTCTTCTTCTTCTTCTTCTTCTTCTTCTTCTCCCCCTCCTCCTCCTCCTCCTCCTCCTTCTTCTTCTTCATCATCATCATCATCATCCTCAGAATCATCGTCTTCGTCTTCTTCTTCTTCTTCTTCGGTACCTCTTCTTCGTCTTCTTCTTCTTCTTCTTCTTCCTTCTTTTTCTTCTTCTTTTTTTCCCCCCTCCTCCTCCTCCTCCTATTCCTCCTTCTCCTCCTCCTTCTCCTCCTCCTTCTCCTCCTCCTTCTCCTCCTCCTCCTCCTCACTCCTCCTCCTCCTCTCTCCTCCTCTTTCCCCCTCCTCCTTCTTCTTCTGCTACTGCTTTTCTGCTGCCTGATTTTCCTGCTGCCTCTCCTTATTCTACTTCTTCTGCTTCTCCTACGATCAGTTTAAGTTCTGTTGTGTTCATATTGCCGCTGGTATTGTGCCTGATACTGTTTCTATTATCAGTGCTTCTGCCGTTGCTGCTGCTGAAATAGCCGTGTAGAGGAGGCGTATAGATGTGTTCGTGTGGCAACATAATGGGCATTGACTGATGCCAGTGCCATGGTTTCCCCTTTATTTTCCTTAACAGATATCTGCATCAGTGAGCTTTCCTCTTTAACGTAGCGTTTTTGTTTGTGTATTCTTGTGCTTTCTATTTTTTTACGATTTAGTGACTGAAGGAGAACTGATGAAACAAAAAACCTAGGATAATATAAGGGGATGTTTTAAACGCCTCATCTGGTGACTGCTGCTGCACAGCCTGAAGGTTAACTAACAGGCAATAAGAAAACTAAAACACCTCTTTGACAGTTCACATTCAGTGAATTAAGTTGACACATCGCGTTACTAACTTATCGCCCCCGAGCTACAGCTGATCACTGGAAACGACAAAAGAGAGGACAGACTAAAAGGAACTTGAAGGCAGAAACAGAGGAGAAACTAAAAGAAATTCCAAAGGCAGAAACAGAGGACAGACTAAAACCAGTTCCAACAGCAGAGACAGAGGATAGACTAGAAGAGATTCCATCGGCACAAACGGATTGAAAAAAACACAGAAGGCAAACGAAACAATATTCCAAATGCAGACGCAAAAGACACAGCCGAAAGGTATTTCAGGGACAGAAATAATACGCAGACGAAAAAAAAGTTTTTAATGGCAGAGAAAAAGAAGGTAGACGATAAGAGATTTTAATGGCAGGGGAAAAAAAAAGATGTCCAAACGAAAGACAGATTCCACAAGGCATTGCAGACACAGTGGGCAGAATAAAAAGAGATTTGATGGCAAAACGATAAGGCAGGCGCAAAAAAGCAACACATAGCAAAAGGCAGTACAGACACAGAGAGCAAAGTAAACGAGATTTCAATGGCGAGAACGAGCTGCGGATGCAGACGGCAAACCAAAGGAAGCATCAGAGCGGGGAATTAGTCTCAGGACGGTACAGTCTGCGGTGCCATAATCCCCTGTTCCGGACAAGTGGAAAGTGAATTGGCAGTGGTGCTAATGGCCATCCTACCTCGTTTGGCAGAGGCAGGGGCCATGTCAGGTGTGCACGTGCACAACGTTCTTCGCTCAGCTACTGGATTCCGCCACCAGGCCGGTCAGTGTGTGTGTGTGTGTGTGGTGTGTGGATGTGGGTGTGAGTGTGTGTGTCAGCGATCGGCGGTACTGAACCAGCACGTCCACGTGTACAGAGTGGTGGTTCAAGATAGAGAGCGTGTGCGCGTTTGCGTGCGAGCGTGCGTGTGTGCGTGCGTGTGTGCATGTGTGTGTGTGTGCCTATGTGTGTGTGTGTGTGTGTGTGTAAGGTTGGGGTTTTAGTTAGGTCGGGGTTAGGCTAAGTTCCTCAGGGTTAGGGAGGAAGGTTAGGCTAGGAAGGGGGGGGGGGGGGGGGGGGGGGGGGGGGGGGGGCGGAGGAGGGGGAAGTAGGACATACAATATTCTTGCCTTCCAGTCTTCACTTATTGAAGGAGTGGAAGCGAGAGGTAGGTTTCGTTTCCGACTGTTACCCCGTGTTGCTTTGGTTCTACACGAGAGAGGGCGGAGCAGGATATCGGCGGTTGTTGTAAATGTGTCGCGTTGTTGCACGTGCAACTACTAGTCCGTTGGTCGGGTGTGTCCGCTCTGCGGAGGGATACACTGTTGATTCCGACCAGGGCGGGATGCGTTGGGGTAGCTTCACTTCGGTCCGTGGTGTTCGTCGGAGTGGACGTGCTCCTTGTAGTTACGGCGGGAGTGCCGGTAGTTCGCGCTGAGTGACTTCGAGTCATAGTTAGGGCCAGGTTCTCGTCGGGTCGGTGTGCCCTTGGCCTGTGCCGGGTCTGTGTCGTCCTTGTTGGCAGCCACTTTCAGCCAGTTGCAGAACTGGTGTGGTTGATCGTCTGTCTATCCAGGTTGGTGATCTGTTATGTTCATGATGTTGTGGTTCGTCGTATTGTCTTGTAGTATGGTCGAGTTGTACTGTGGGTGTCTTATGTTGTGATTAGTTGGTATTGTTTTCGTTTGCGTATACTGGTTGTCTGGTATGATGTCGTCTTGTTTTTGTGGTTGAACTTTGTTGTCAGCCGGTTTGTGTTGTCACCTGTTTTCTGTCTATCTTGTAAGTAGTGAACATAATGGAGTTCGGTTGTCATGGGATAGATTGACTAGACAACTTGGGTTCGATATAATAACCATTGATGGACGGTGAGGCAGATATCGATTGTGGCCAGCTCATGGTGATTTCAGTTGTTTGAAGAAGATAATGATATGAGTAGCTGCATTTGGTAAAGGATACTAAAAGGAGTCAGGTGCAGCTGTGTCTGCGTGAATCATAAAGGGTGTGTGATGATTGTGCTCAATTTTCAGTTGTAAATAGTAGTAGTGCGTTGAAGTTGAGGAACGATTTCGGGAGTTGCCCAGCACAGCATTGGAATCGGTTAACTGTGCGGTGGGGCCAAGGCCGATTTGTGGGTGAATCGTTTATACCGGGGTAAGGTCGTGACCATTCAGGTTATATTGGTGTCCTTCCTCTTTCGTTAGTCATGGTTCTCCACGCGAGTGTTGTGCGCGTGCAGACTGTATCTTTGACGCGCGCGCGCGCGCGCGTGTGTGTGTGTGTGTGTGAACAAGCGCACCAGGCTTTGTTGAGAGCAATATGCGCGTGAAGGCAAGTCTGTTATGACACCCTCCAAGGAGACTGGCGCAATGACAGGTGTTGTGTGTACATTGTGACGTACAGCGAGTCCATATGGTTGGAAGTTTTCGGTAGAGCGACAGTCGTCACACGTACGGGGATATATAAAATTGTGACACAAAACAGGGTTGGAGAAAAATACCTTAGGTTGCAGGGAGGCAGCCCCATTATGAATTTTAGTAGTCAGGAAGAAGAAGAAAGAGGTAAGTTAAGGCGAGTGGCTAAGCAGTCGGTAGGATAAAGAATGGCTGGTGTGCAGCATGTAATATTGTATGAAGTGTGGTTATGTCGACATAACAAGGAATATGAACTGGATTAACTGACAAGAGATAACATGAGAGTGGGGTGCTGGATGGAAATTTTGATGAGCAAATCATGTTGTTTTTTGATATATGATTATACTTGACAGTGTAAAGAGGGGGGTGATAGGGCCGTCCGGCTTAGCGATCGCGACAGTGTGTGTGTGTGTGTGTGTGTGTGTGTGTGTTTGAGACACTCTGTGTCATTGTATCTGTCTGTCTGTCTGTCTGTCTGTGTCTCAGGCTCTCTGTCTGTCTGCCTGTCTCTGTCGGTCTGTCTGTCTGTCTGTCTCTCTCTCTCTCTCTCTCTCTCTGCGCACTTTTTTCCCTTTCTGACGAAGCTGTTCCTCGAAAACCATTCAATGTGAGAAAGAAAACAAACAGTAAAAAAACTATGAAAAAGAAAAGAAGTTAAAAAAAATAGAAAAAGAGAAGGAAACACCACAGTATACAAGGCGATTCTTTTGCGCGTTACAATGGTCCAACAAACGACAAAGAGTCCTAGAGTGGCCAATTTCTGCAAACTGTCTTGGATCTTCACATGTGGATGCCCTTTCCAATGTACAGCAGTGGAACGCAGACCACATACATAGCAGTTACATAAAGGAAACCTCACGTAGTTGCTGCACACACACACACACACACACACACACACACACACACCACACCACTCCACACACACACACACACACACACCACACCCACACACACCACACACACACACACACACACCACACACACACACACACACACATCACACACCATACCACACCATTCCACACACTCCACTCCACACACACGACACACACACGAACAACACACATAGGGCAGGCGTTGTTACACAAAAGCGTCCGCTTGTTCTGTCGGCCACGCTCTCGGCTGACGGCACAATGGCGCACTGAGGCAGAATCCACGCTCCGCTCGTCTTGTTACGTGAGGTGACCGCCCTTTTCCGCTAGAGGGCGCTGGCCTGTCATCGCCAGCTTGTTTGTCTTTTGGTATTATTCCTTCCTATGGATGACTGCTTTACAACGACGAATACATACATACATGCATATGTGTGTGTGTATCTATATATATGTATGTATGTATGTTATGTATGTATGTACGTATGTATCTCTCTCTCTCTCTCTCCCTATATATATATATATATATATATATATATATATATATATATATGTGTGTGTGTGTGTGTGTGTGAACGTTGGGGGAGGGGAGGGGTATGGAAAAGTAAACAAAAAAGCACATGAACAAATAAGAAAAGACGAAAGAATAAATCAAGTACATAATAGGAAAAAATGTTATTTACACTAAGATTTTGTTTCTGTCTTTGTTATCTCTGCATGTATGTATGGTATGTATGTAAGTATTCATGTATATGTATGTATATATATATATATATATATGTGTGTGTGTGTGTGTGTGTGTGTGAGAGAGAGAGAGAGAGAGAGAGAGAGAGAGAGAGAGAGAGAGACGGAGACGAAGAGAAGTAGAGACAGAGGGGGATAGAGTAACTGATTTTAGACGGGTTATTACCTACAAGAAGAAGAGAAGGGAAGGACACGGAAGAAAAGAGGGAGGAACAAGCCAAAAAAAAAAAAAAAAAACGAAGAGTAAGTACCAACAAAGCTTTCTTGTCCATTAATTTCTGCCATGCCATCGGCCCCTCCATAATGGTCAGCGACTGCTGTCTGGGTTCTCCATCTCAGTGACTCCGTTTCCCCCCCCCATCACACGCAATGCTGTCATCAAGGAGCGCGAGGCATGGTCGCCACTGCCTTTCGCTGCTTTGACAGAACACTGTGACCTGATTTAGGGATCATTGCTCATTTTATTGAACTCGTTTTGTTGTCATCTGGATTTCCGGTTTACCTCAATTCCACTTATTTCATTCCATTTCTGTTTTGTAGAATCGCCGATCTATTATTTTTTGGCGGGGCGGGGAAGGGAGGGGGATTACGGGGGGGGGATGGGGGGGGGGGGGGGGGGGGGGGGGGGGGGGGGGGGGTGGGGGGGGGGGGGGAGGGGTGGGCACGATCTACGGATTGTGATGGCTAAGATTTCCTTTCAGAAATGTCTGATATACTCTCTTTTTTTTTTTCAAACTGCAAGGCAGAGAGTTAAATTTCATTAAGATGATAAAGAAACTGTTTTGCTTCTTTTCGGCTTCAGATTAATTTCCTCTTAGTTTGTGTCATTTTTTTTTTTTTTTTTTTTTTCAAATTTTATACTTCATTAATTATTCTACATCATGATTATGATATTACTATTTCAATCGCAGATTTGACAGGGGAATGAGGTGGGGGTGGACAATTTGCTGACTGTGTGGACGTGGGGGGTGGGTTGGAGGAATCTGCTGATACAAAGGACAGTTTACACTTTCGGCAGAATGGGATATCCTTCTTTAAAAAAAAAATGGAAAGAAAGAAAGGAAAAAAAAAAAAAAGAAGAGTTGAACTAAACGCCATCACCGGCAGTTATTTTCATCGATATTCTCTCTCTCTCTCTCTCTCTCTCTCTCTCTCTCTCTCTCTCTCTCTGTCTCTCTTGTCTCTGTCTCTCTCTCTCTCCCTCCCTCTCTCCCTCTCTCTCTCTCTCTGTCTGTCTCTCTCTCGCTCTCTGCACAGATATGCTGATAGTAATGGGCTGTTATGTCCTTTGTGCAAACAATCACAGGAGAATGACGTACATTTTGTCCTTTGTTGCCCTGCTTACAGGTATATATTCGAGCTGAATTTATCAGGCAAAAATATCATTGGCAGCCATCTTTATTTGAATTGGTTTTGTTGATGTCGTCATCCTCTGCCCAAGATGTTTAAAAAATTTCTGCCTGTTTTAATACAAGGCATTTAAGGTCAGAGAATTGTGTTTTTCATAATCAGAATGATATGCTTATATCAATCTGATTATTGTCAGTTTCAATAAATGCAGGTCTTTTTGTGTTTTTGTTTCTTTTTCGTAGGTTTTGTGTATGATGTACTCACCCCCTTCATTAGGGGCCAAGGCCTATGAATGATTAAACCATCCGAATCCGAATCTCTGTGTGTGTGTGTGTGTGTGTGTGTGTGTGTGTGTGTGTGTGTGTGTGTGTGTGTGTGTGTGTGTGTGTGTGCGCGCGCGCGCGCGTACTCACGTGTTTGAGTGCTATATGCGTGTGTACGTGTGTATGGGGTATATATACGTGCGAGCGCGCACCCGGTCTCTTGTAATTTTCCGAATTGAGCGGTAATTTACATTCATACATCAAAAGAAATGCAATAGTCACAAGGTCATACATTTATGCTATTGTAAATACCTGATCATCTACAAATTATCTATAAAAACGCGCACACGCGCTCATGTGTGTGTGTGTGTGTGTGTGTGTGTGTGTGCGCGCGCGCGCGCGCGCTCGCGCGAGCTGACAGACACAACAAATTGGGCAGCCCTTCTCTAGCCGCTGTGCCAGCTTGGAAGGTATTTTCGCCTGTGTTTCATGCATTCATACAATATATTATACACACACTGTCACGTAGTTAGATAGACAGACAGAATCATTTCATACAATACAATACATTATACACACACTGTCACGTAGTTAGATAGACAGACAGAATCATTTCATACAATACATTATACACACACTGTCACGTAGTTAGATAGACAGAATCATTTCATTTCAATACATTTATACACACACTGTCACGTAGTTAGAGACAGACAGAATCATTTCATGCAATACATTATACACACACTGTCACGTAGTTAGATAGACGACAGAATCATTTCATACAATACATTATACACACACTGTCACGTAGTTAGATAGACAGACAGAATCATTTCATACAGTACATTATACACACACTGTCACGTAGTTAGATAGACGGACAGAAAAACGGACCGTTATACAGATCTATGCATGTGTTAGTTGCGCAGATGTAACAATACATTTACATGTGTGCTTATGATGATAGGAACAGGAATGATGTCACGTAGTTAGAGAGACAGACGAAGAGAGACCTTAAGGAAGGGAAGGGGACAGTGACACACAGATACAATACATTAAAAACACGGGGCGAGTGGGAGGGATTCCATACATACAATACATAGCCACGCAGAGCGTGGATTCAGTCACGCCCAAGCTTTCTGGCGATCTTTAATTTAGCATCGGTGGGCCAGTCATGCGTGTCTGCTGACCTCTCTCACTCCCGTCCGCGTAGTTGTTGTTTGTTTGTTTGTTTTTCTTTTTGCCGTGTGCCCATCCTTACCCCTCCCCCCCCCCCCCCCCTTAAGCGAGAAGGGAAACAACAACACAATTAAAAACATATGTGCTGGTTTAAAAACAGTCAATCTATTCAGTCGTTGCTTTGAGATCGATTCATTGCAGGACTTGCCTATGGTGTATTAGTGCGCGCGCGCGCGCGCGCGTTTTGTTTTCGCCGTGTGCGCGTGGTTGGAAAACAAACAAAACAAATAAACATGTGTTGCTTTCGTATTATGTCGTTGCTTTGAGATCGATTCCATTGCAGGACTTGCCTATGGTGTATTAGTGGGGGGGGGGGGGCGCGGGTGGGTATGTGTGTGTCTGTTCGTAACGGGTAAGTGTGGGGGGGGGTGGTTAGTGTGGGTCTGTGTTCTTTCATGTGTGTGTGTGTGTGTGTGTGTGTGTGTGTGTGTTGTGTAGCAATCACAGAGAGAGAGACAGATTCACTGACACCTCACCAGTTTTCATTGCGATTTTGCCTCCACTCCATAAACAAAAGGAGAATAATTTCTGATCATAGCGATTGGAATTGAGAGGGGGAGGGGTAAAAAAAGAAGGGGGGGGGGGGGTATGAATACAACACAGTCATTTCATTGTCATTCGTTAGAAATAGTTGAGATATGATATTAATTCATGACATCGTCTGTAAGTGTTAGTTCACATAATACGTAGATGAGAGAGAGAGAGAGAGAGAGAGAGAGAGAGAGAGAGAGAGAGAGAGAGAGACAGACAGACAGACAGACAGACAGACAGACAGGCAGGCAGATAAGGGCGAGCTGCACGAGGTACGGGATTGAACAAATTTTTATTCCTTCATGTGTGTTTGTGTTGTTGATGGCTATAAAGAAGATGACACCCGCCTGTCTGTCTTTCTACCTTCCTTTTCGGCCCTCTTCTCTCTCTCTCTCTCTCTCTGTCTGTCTGTCTGTCTGTCTGTCTGTCTGCCTGTCTGTCTGTCTCTCTCTCTCTCTGTCTGTCTCCCTCTCTGTCTCTCTCTGTGTCTCTCTTCTCTCTTTAGCTTGAGTCGTCAAGTCCTATGTGAACCATGTGATACAAGCTGTTTCACATACACTGTTAGGTTCTCTATGCTTTTGCTTTCCGGGAATGCCGATGATTTAAATGATACAAACAGTCCTCAAAAGTTCAAGACCAAGCCAGCCCGCCCTCCTCACCTCACCCACACCCACACCCATCCACGTTCTCTCACCTGATCTCCATATATGGAGGAGCATGTCATAGTGTAGAGTGACCGATGGTAGGTTCGTCCTGGGAACATTTCATCAGGCTTGCTTCGTCTGGTGGTCTGAGCTCTCTTCGTTTCGCACTGGTTGTCTTACCTATCTGTCTGTCTACCTATCTATCTATCTATTTATCTATCTGTCTGTCTATTTATCTATCTATCTATCTGTCTGTCTGTCTATCCGTCTGTCTGTCCGTTTGTCTGTCTGTATATGTATGTATGTGTGTACGTACGTACGTATGTATGTATGTATGTACCTATCTCTCAACCAGCCTGTCTATCTACCTATACATTTATCCACCCATCCATCTGTCTGTCTGTCTGTCGGTCAGTCCGTCTGTCTTCCAGTCTATCCAAACGTTTACCGACGGACAATAACAGCTACTGTCAAGTGTCTGTGACTGTTGTCACCGGCCGAAGAGAAAGAAGCCTTGTGGGTTGCCACCCCTTGTGGGGCTTGGCGTGCCTTCCCCTGTGAGAAGCTCTTAAACCATGGCCCCTACCAATGGACGAGCGTAGGCCGCCGTTCTGTCGCCAATCCATCATTGTGTTTAGAGGGGCTTCTTCCGTCAAGTCATCTTGTTTCTCTCGCCCAGCTGACCAAGTCAAGTCAA
>JADBJO010002605.1:152500-157500 GCA_016801955.1 Conus betulinus | reverse complement strand
ACGGCACCTGTTAAAAAAAAAAAAAAAAGCAAAAGGTTGTAAAACCTGGAATTCTAGATTTTGTTATTTTCTGAATTCTGCATTATTTATTTTAAAAAGAAGAAATTCCGAGGAAGTCAGCATGGCCACATTTCGTCAAATGAAGTGCGATGATTTAAGTGGTGTCTATATGAGAGTAAAAAATGATCAAGGTCTTAACAGAGAGGGCCGATACATCAGAACGTGTCCGCTTTGCAAAACCATACCATTGATATTCTAATGTGTGATTCTTCTTATTCAGCGTTCCAGTATCTGGTAGCGTGTGAACTCGTTTCACCCTGCTGGGATACTCACACTATACCGACAGTATATAGCCACTTCACTCCGACTTCATTGAGTGCAGAGATCTGTGGGGAGAGGTTGTGGAAAAAGAGAGATAAAAGAGATGGTAGACAGAACGGACAGTAGACGACAGTGCGGCAAAGAGGCATACACACACACGTGCTCGCGCGCACGGGAAAAAAAAGAGCAGTGTTACGCATGTCATACAGACTAAAAACAATGTATGAAATTAGTCATCAGTTTAGGTAAGCAAAGGAGAAAAAATGCACGAGAAGAAGGAGGAGGAGGAGGAGGCGGGGCAGAGGCGGGGGGAGGAGAGAGAGAGAGAGAGAGAGAGAGAGAGAGAGAGAGAGGAGAGAGAGAGAGAGAGAGAGATGCTAAGAAGCCATTTACTTAGAAGCCATTTACCAGCGGTAAGAAATTGTGATGTAAGGAATACTATGATGATGCTGATGGTGATGATGATGATGATGATTGATGATGATTCCAAACCCGCTCTTTATGCCGAATACATACCAGATCACTTTATCATAGGAGCTAAAAGTCAAGTCATGCAAATAATGCACATTCCATGCGAGGGTTGTTTTTTTCGTCATTGCATGGATGCAGAAAATGACTGGTATTAGACTGGATCCTTCCCCCCCCACCCCCCCCCCCCCCCCCCCCCCCCCCCCCACCCCCCCCACCCCACCACTGGCCCCCACCCCCCCCTCCCCCCCCCCCCCCCCACCCCCCCCCCCCCCCCCCCCCCCCCCCCCCCCCCCCCCCCCCCCCCCCCCCCCCCCCCCCCCCCCCCCCCCCCCCCCCCCCCCCCCCCCCCCCCCTCTTCTGTCAGAACGCTCATGAGTGCGTTGCGTGCGTGCACGTGTGTACGTGAGCATGTGTGTGCATGTGTGTACGTGCGCATATGCATGTGTGAGTGTGTGTGCGTGCGTGGGTATGCGCACGCGCGTGCGTGTGTGTATGTATGTATGTGAAATTTGTCCTTAGTTAGGAGTATATGTTTTGCAGCTTTCACAAACTTAGAATTTTTTCGCACTCAGTGTAAGCAAATGTTAAGATTACAGAAAAGTGCTTTCAACAGTGTGTGTTGTGTGTGTGTGTGTGTGTGTGTGGGTGTGTGTGTGCGTGCGTGCGTGCGTGCGTGCGTGCGTGTGTGTGTGCGTGTGTGTGTGTGCGCGCGTGCGTGAAAGAGAGAAAGAGAGAGAGAGAGAGAGAGAGAGAGAGAGATGGATGAGGGAGACGTAGATGAAGAGGGGATAGAGTGTGGAGAGAGAGGAGAGAGAGAGAGGGAGTGGAGAGAGGAGAGAGAGAGAGAGGAGAGAGAGAGAGAGAGAGAGAGAGAGAGAAATATGCACACTGCTGTCTCGATTTATGTAGATATCACAATCATTTATAACATATTTAGAGACAGATGCACACAAACACAGGCAGAAAGAGTACAGCCAGACAGATTTAGGCCATGTAGGACATCACAGGCAGACATGTATACACAGATGCAGAGAGAGAGAGAGAGAGAGAGAGAGAGAGAGAAGAGGGGAGAGAGACAGAGGAAGAGAGCAGAGACAGAGAGTAGGAGAGAGAGAGAGACAAACCTGCAGAGGATTTAGAGAGAAAGAGAGATCACAGAGAAAGAGATAGAGAGGAGAGACAGAGCAGAGAGAGACAGAGAGAGAGAGAACAGAGAAAGAGAGACGAGAGAAGGAGAAAAACATGGAGGCAGAGAGAGAGGAGAGAGAGAGACGACAAGAGGCAGAGAGAAAGAGAGAGAGGAGAAATAGAGCGGAGAAGACGGAACTGAGTTAGAGACGGATGAGAGAGCGGACCGAGAGACGGACAGAGAGACTGACAGAGAGACTGACAGACAGGACATAGAGCAATATGCACACATCTGTGTTGATTTATGTGTGTTATATATATATATATAAAGATATGCAGAGAGAGAGAGAGAGAAAAAGAGAGAGAGAGCAAATTGAGCAGTGATGAAAAAAGAAATGACGAGAAGCAGTTCTCCGTCATAAGGACCTTAACTTCACACAGATTTAGAGGGAAAAAAAAGGAAGTCGGGGGTCGGAAAAAAAGGAGTGACGGAGGGGAGGGGAGGGAGGGGGGTGGGGGAGGCACGGGAGTGTGTGCATGTGGAAAAGAATATATGTAGGTCCGTTCGCGCACCTGCTGGCAGGATTCATACGTGGGGCTCAAAACACCAGAAATTCTCCTATAATGTCTATTCCCATAATTATGATTATATAAAGCCGAAAGTGACCAGGTCCTCCACGTAAATCTTTTTTTTTTTCCCTTCTTTTTCTTCAAGCTGCTCCGTGACCCCTCCAGCACGAATTGCCGAATACTCGGCAGGTGGACATTATTATTATTATTATTATTATTATTAGAAGAAGAAGAAGAAGCCTCCTGTTTTTTCTGAGCCCAAGACGGCAAGAGGAGGAGGATGTCACACAGTTGTTGGCGTGCCCGTGGTTCCTATCTCTACCCATCCATCTGTGAGGACTGCTGGGGATTCTGCAGGCTCTGGCATCATCTTGGACGTTTTCTGGCGGTTAGGTTATTCTGGCTGTTGGATCTTAAGCCGGCAAAACGTTCGTGGACCGGTGATTGAGGACGTCCCAGTAATCCACACAAATACACGGGGGTTGGCAGGAGGATGGATGGAACCGCCCGGGGGGGGGGGGGGGGGGGGGGGGGGGGGGGGGGGGCTGGCGTTGTACTCCTTGTCTGCACGCATGGGTAGGGAGCAGCGGATGGACGTGCTTTCGTAATGTCACCCCCTTTCCTCCCGCACATATAGTCTGTCCCTGCTTTTTGTGCCTCAGTTTCTGTCTGCCTGCCTGTCCTGTCTGTCTGTCTGTCTGTGTCTGTCTGTCTGTCTCACATGCATTCATTCATTCACTTAGATACACATACAAAAAAAAAGGAGAGAGAGAGAGAGAGAGAGAGAGGAGGAGAGAGAGAGAGGAGAGAGAGACGCAGGACAGAGAGACAGAGACAGAGACGGACGGTTGGACGGACAGACAGACAGACAGATAGGCAGGCAGGCAGGCAGGGCAGGCAGACAGAAAGAATAGACAGACAGGCAGGCAGACAGAAAGACAGACAGAAAGAAAAAGGGAAAGAGTAAACTGAGAAGGACTAACAGCTATACTGTTACAGCGTGAGAGTTAGGACGTGCGTTGTTGGAAATACCCCCACCCCCTTCCCAGAAACAACAACAACAACAACACAACACAAAAATGAAATCGAATAAATGAACAAATAAGAAACTTTGTCTCCGTTCTTTTTGTTTGTTTCTTTGTTTGGTTGTTTTCTTCTGTTTGTTTGTGTTTCTCTTATTGTTTTGCTTGTTGGATGTCTTTTCCTCTACCCCTACAGACATTCACATCACTGGCCTAGTGCGGCTCATGCTTCTGCAGCTGCCTCCTGTACATTCTTCGGTGTTGTCTTTTTTTCCCCTTCGTTGTTGATGTTCTTTGAACTGGAGGGACAACAGACGATTTTGTCTGATCACCCTCGTCTGGGGAATTGCGTTCGTGGCAGTTATATTTGAAAACAAGTCTTAGAGAGAGAGAGAGAGAGAGAGAGAGAGAGAGAGAGAGAGAGAGAGAGAGAGAGAGAGAGAGAGAGAGAGAAGAGCTGTTGTCGAAGGAGTCTCTTTTGTAAGGGAGTTCAATTCAAGGGTAGTAATTTCAAACGACAATTCAGGGCAGTACTTTCAATTCAGGGCAGTAATTTCAAACGACCGCAAGAATAATGAAGCAGCCCGGAGAGATCAATACATCCATAAAGGTATAGCAGACACTATATGTTGGGGACATATACACAGACACACACGCGCGCACACGCATACCATGCACGCACTTACCCCAACCCCCCCCCCCCCCCCCCCCCCCCCCCCCCCCCCCCCCCCCGAGAGAGAGAGAGAGGAGAGAGAGAGAGAGAGAGAGAGAGAGAGAGAGAGAAGTGCAGCAAAGCAATTTGAGTGCAAACTGTTAAGTATCAAAGAAAAATTAGGGACACGTTTCAAACTAACCATCATGGAAACACTCGTTTGTGATGATTTCCTGGGCTTATTGGACTCTTTCTACTGACTCGTGGAAACTCGACTTTCATTTTGATTTTGACACACAAACACATTTTGCTAGTTTTGTTTGTTCGTTTAATTGTTTCTTTCTTTCTTTCTTTTTCTTTGTACTACCCCATTTCTTAAAGAACAGGGAGTACTTTACAATGGGAACGAAGAAATGCTGTCTGTGTGTCCGTGTGTCTGTGTGTCCGTCCGTCCGTGGTCAAAATGTGTTCCACTCGCTCCAGACAAAAACTACTGGGCCGATCTTTCTGAAAATTGTAGGTATGTTTATTATGGGTCACGGATGATGCCCGATGTTTAGTTTACCGTTACAACCGTTACTAACGGCTGTAACGGCCTGTAACGGTTTTTTCTTCTTTATGGAATATCTCAGAAAGTACTTGGCCGAGCTTTGTGAAAATTAGCAGGTATGTTGGGTTATTCATTTGGGTCACGGATGATGCCCGATGTTTGAATTTTACCCCGTTATAGCCGTTACTACTAACGGCTGTAACGGCCTGTAATGGTTTTTCTTCTTTATGGGAATATATCAAAAAGTACTTGGCCGATCTTTCTGGAAATTTGTAGGTATGTATCA
>JADBJO010002605.1:137500-147500 GCA_016801955.1 Conus betulinus | reverse complement strand
AGAAACAAAAGGCTGTTGAAAATAACAATGAAATTACTTTAGAGTAAGATAGGTTTTTAAATAAAAGCAGAAATGAATACGTTTCAAATTTGAGAACTTTTTTAAAGAAATTAAATACCATTTAAGACCACCAGTATCAGTGTGTGTGTGTGTGTGTGTGTGTGTGTGTGTGTGTGTGTGTTCACAAAAAAGAAAAAAAAAAGAAAAAAAAAGAAGAAAAAAAGAAGAAAACGCAATTTTTTTTTTCGTTTGCATAGCTTGTGTTTCTGAAAATCATAGAAAATAAATTCCAGTTCAACTGATTCCTAACCGTTTGACCAGGTCCGAGTTTTTTCTTTGACAGTTTATCCACGCATAACTCGGTGTGAAAAGTAGTGCTTTCCCACCGTATCTAAACGGAAATTAGTTGGCTGATGTCAGCATAGTGAAATAACATTTTCTTTTTTTAACGGGAAAAAAAAAATCTGTCTCTGTCTGTCTGTCTGCCCGCCTGTCTGTCTGTCTGTCTGCCTGCCTGTCCTCCCTGTCTCTGTCTGTCTGTCTGTCTGTCTGTCTGTCTGTCTCTCTCTTCTCTCCTCTGTCTCTTTCCTTTCTGTCCCTTTGCTTTTGTCTCGCTCACAGGCTTTCTCACTCATCTTTTCCTTACCTTCTCCCGCAACCACACCTTACAACCCTAGCATCCACTTCAAGGTAATCTATGAACATTACAGAAAAGCCATGCACAACACGGTGAATGTGATTATCGCCAGACATCAACAGAGAGAGAGAGAGAGAGAGAGAGAGAGAGAGAGAGAGAGAGAGAGAGAGAGAGAGAGAGAGAGATTTTGAGTAAGGTGAGCTAAGAGATGTTACTGATGTAATCAGAAGAGCATGCAGGAGAGCTTAGCCCTCTCCATGGTTGAACGAATCCTGAATCTACCCTGTGATCCCGATTTGCTTCAAAACGTTAAGGTGAAAAAATGGTGTGTTTATTGTAAGATGGAAAAAGACAACCGTTTTTTTTTTTTTATCCACCAAATTTATAACCCGGCCTTGCCTGATCTATAATCCCTCCTGACCCCATCCCTCCGCTCCTCATTGCGTCCCAATCCGAGAGAGAGAGAGAGAGAGGAAGGGGGAGGGAGGGAGAGAGAGAAAGAGAGAGAGAGAGACGGACAGACAGACAGACAAACAGGCGGAGAGATAGAGAGATGGGGATGAACGTCTTAGACGAGAGAGACAGACAAAAACGCAGCGACAAACAAAAAGAAATGGAGTGTGTCGGTTCCGACAGGGATGAACATCTTAGGTGACCTCACCCCCGCCCCCCCAACCCTATACCACCCTCGTGTCACCAACCGCAAAGCCGACTGGAGCAAATCCAGCAACAGCGGCTTATGCGGTTTGGCGAGTGCGTGCGATCCAGCAGACTGCCTTGTGGGCTTTCCTAGTGAATGGCCCTTGTCTTCTGGGGTAATAAAAACCAGCACAGCAAGGGGTTGTATGTCCGCGAGTGCGGAGGATTTGGACAGACTGATTAAAGCAAACTGTTCAGTGTTGATTAGTATTTACGGATGGAAAGTTCAAGTCTAATGTAAATTTCATTCCAGCGATCGCGAGCGCCTAATTGCATGCCAGTGCGCAGCAGTTTGGACACAGCTAAAATCGCCTCTCTGTAAATACTACGAAAAAGAATGGCATTTATGTATAGAAAGGATGATTCAACAACTGGGGACTGAGCAATAACCAAAGCAATATCAAAAAAGCAAGGGTTATTTACCACACTATCAACATTGTCAGAATTATTTATAAAAATATTCTTCTCCTTATAAGCTGGGGTTAGTATAGGGCATTCAAATAAAAGATGACGAATTGAGATATTCTCCTGACATATACACGCTATACCTCGTGAATATTTTGTATTCCATGTATTTAACCGTAATTTATGAATTAATCTGGCTAGATACCTTGGACATGATGGCAGAACGAATAATTTCTCATTAAGATGTTTCTTCCGCATATTCTTTTCCAATCGCTGGATCAATTCATGCGGAGAAAAATTTAAGACTTTGTTGAAGGGTGTTTCAAAAATTGTACAAGCTCCCTGCTTTGCCATTTTGTCTGCTAATTCATTCCCTTTTAAGCCACAATGTGAAGGAACCCCCAGCAAAAATCACTGCTATACCTCGGGAAAGTAAACAATGTAATAGATGCTTAATTTCAAAAAGAATATCAGTTCTAATTTTAGAGTTCCAGTGCTTTAATGATTGTAAAACTGATTTTGAATCAACACAAAATAGCACACTATAAAATGATACTGGCGTGTCATATAAGATAATTCAGAGCTTTCATAATTGCATATAGCTCTGATGTATAAATGAAAATTCTCTGCCTAGATAGAAAGACTTTTGCACATTTAAGGATGGTATAGTGAATCCAGCACCACTGTCAGACGTTTCCATTATTGAACCATCTGTAAATATTTTTAAATGATTTGGATAAGTCTTTTCGAGATGTTCTCGAACTTCATTTACTAGAATATTTACATTGTCATCTTTCTTCAAAGTAGTATATTCATCATCAATTTTTGCGTAACATTCTAAATGTCATGTTGACATGGGTGATATGAAGGCAAAAGAAGAAGATGTCGCATGCAGCTTGCAGTTCGAAAGTCATTCAAGGAGCAGCCAAAAACAGACACGAGTCCTCGGCGAAACTGCCTCCGTCTGGCAAGACTGAGCGTGATTGTGCCGAGACAGACAAAGACTAAGCCAACGTAGACGATGGTTTTACCCAGGCAGGCAACAATCATACAAAAGAAACAAATTTCCTTCTACATAAACAGTTATCCTATAAAAATGATCGTACCAACATAGCCAACAAATTATATAGACTGGCGACGATTATAAGAGAGAGAAAAAATTATTGCACCAAAAACTCCTAGTAGACCAAGACAAACAAGTATCATTCTAAACGATTATCATACCAAAACAGACAACGATTGTGCAGAGATAGACAACGATGGTTATAAGAAAGGTTAAAATTACACCAAGAGGGTATGGACAGCATTATACCACCAGGACAGACGACGATTATACCGGGACGGATAACAATAAAATCCCACTGTTTGCTCTCATCGTAAAAGCATCACACACACACACACACACACACACACACACACACACACACACACACACAAAACACATATCCCAAGCTGCTGGTGTGCTGCTTATGGTGTGTTTATTTGTTCATTTAGTGTTGCCGTGCGCATATGTCAGATGACAGGTGACGGTACAAGTGCAGACCTTTCATTTTAGGGATGTCTGTGTTTGGTCTGTGTGCCGCCTATTTACTCTACTCAGCACTGTTATCTCCCTTGAGATCCGTTTACTGTTAAAAATGAAAGGTCAGCTCAGTTATTAGAAATATCGAAAGTACACCAAACCTAAATGGGACGTTAAAAGGTGTAGATTTCACCAAATCAATGTCGGTGCTTTTAATGGAAAGCAGTTGTTGTGCCGAGAAAGGGTTCTGAAAAGATGTTTTCCTCAGTAATGATTTGACAACGCTACTCACACTTAATGTATACATACAAAGAAGACAGCCTTCTCTTCGACAGAAATCAGCAGACATTTTGCACAGTAGTTTGTGAGAGAATGGCTTTGAAAATGATTTCTTTTTACGCTCTTCCTCCTCATGTATTCCTTCCCAGTGACACCCCCACCTCCAGTTACGTCCCCCCCCCCCCCCCACACACACACACACACACACACACCGCCCCTTCCTCTCGAAGCCTCTCATTGCATTTACATCACGTCACGCATTACCTCTGGAGGTTTGTTTCGCAGCCCCACAGTCCACATGGATCGATCAGCAGTGTCAGAGAAGAGGGCACCAACAAAAGGAATACTGTCCTGCTGCCCTGTCACTTCAGTGTGCAATGGTGCCTATTCTGATCCAGCGCACGCAGGTCTCCACCTATTAAGCCCTGTATTGACGACAATCATTGCTTTGATGCGGAGCTAGCATGAGAGAGCGCCCCCACTCCCGAAGGAGACTACTACCGTGCCATTCATATCACCATACGTGTTACTGTGGGCACGACGTCCTACTTGTTTATCCATTTTCAATGTTTTCTTTATCTGTTTAGTTAGTTTGTTTGGTTTCGTCACCCGCAGTCTGTTAGTTTCCGAAGGACACAGAGATACCCACCAATCACAGAGCGTTTTACGGCGCGGTTCACCGTTGTTAGTTCTTTCTTGTTTACTTACTTTTGGTTGGGTTAAAAAAAAAAAAAAAAAAAAGAGTAATAGGCTGATTTTCAAAGATCCTGTCTGAGCACTGCTATTTAACTATACGCATCTGTCTCATTTCCATGATGATCAAAACAATGCGCAAACGGGACTTCTCTCTCTCTCTCTCTCTCTCTCTCTCTCTCTCTCTCTCTCTCTCTCTCTCTCTCTCTAGGATACAATCATGGCCAAGTAACTCGGTGAGTGGTAAAGTAAGAATTTGTATTGAAATTTGTATTGGTTCAAATTAGTCGAAAAGGCAAGCGCTGGGGAAAAAAGATACGGCGATGAGGGTCAGGAATAGGAATGAAATTTCACAAGGAACACTTTGTTAAACAAATTCTATGTTTAAGGAGATATTGGTCACAGCTCCACAACCTTGCAGAGCTGACCAGATAAACAGGAGAGATTATAGGCCTAGTTCCTGACTCTAACGTTTTTAAATATCAGAGACAGGAAATGGCACAAACATTGAAATGATCATTAAGTAGTATACTGGTTTAGTCAAGTGCTTTGAAGTTTTCTTGCGATTGCTCAGCATTTTCTGCAGCATTTGCACGTTGGATGTACTTGTGACGTATTGCTACTGTTGAGACACGTTTTGTGGCCAAAACACACCAATAGGCAGCATCTCAAAACTGTGTAATACAACCAAAGGAAGACGGCAGGACAAAGGAATCCCACCGGACATACGTTCATTTTTGGCCGATAAACAAAGTTCAGCAAAATCGTTGAACTCTCGAAAATTTAGCCAGCCACTGATCTGTGTAACTGGATTGTGATGGACCCCTGTGGGATGCAGTTGTAAGAACAGCAGAGAAGGAATGTCTTCCATGACCTTTCGCTCTGTTCCCTAGGGATCATTTCCCAATGTTAACAGCTACCGTCTTCATATTTAGGATTCGGACTCTCTGTCTGTCTGTCTGTCTGTCTGTCTGACTCTCTCTCTCTCTCTCTCTCTCTCTCTCTCTCTCTCTCTCTCTCTCTCTCTCTCTCGGTCTCTTTCTATTTACTTCATATTGTGGAATGACTCTGCTTTATAAAGTTAATATCCAAGAGGACTTCTTTATTTACATAAGTTGTGTGTGTGTGTGTGTGTGTGTGTGTGTGTGTGTGTGTGTGTGTGTGTGTGTGCGTGTGTGTTCGTGCGTGCGCGCGCGCACGCGCGTGCAAAGGGGACTATATGCATGTTACCAAAAAATGTACCGCCTCTGTAGAAAGCCATAATCAACTTTCTAGCTAGCTCACTTAATCATGCCAGAAAGGATTGGATGACAAACTTTGTTCACATACAAGGTACATTTTAGACCTATCATCATTGTAGTTATTCTTAACAATCTTCTCACTTCATAAGAGGATACTCAAATAAGCTGCCATGAATCCAGTGCAGTGAACCAGCCAGAAGTCATGGTGCAGTAGACAGTGCAGCAGGTTGCACGGCAGGAGTCGTGGGTTTCAGTCCCATCAGAGGCAAATATCTGGGAGGTTTTTTTTTTTCAGATCCGGTAGGCTGCTTCAGGGTTCAGTGTGCCACAGTCGTAAAATGGAACGCTGCAACCACACGGTGGAGCTTCACGCGCAGGTCAGATTTCCGAACACTTCAGCTGTGTATCTCTTTTGCTTGGTTTACATCAGGATGTATCATAGGTCGCCACGTAGGAAAGCCTGTCGTGTAATGTCAGACCAAAGGGAATTCCATTATCTTCATCACGGTCATTGATTTTCGTTGACCATCGTCAAAATAGTCAACTTTGAGCCTTTCATTTCCTGCTCTCAACCAAACAGTGGAACTTCAGGTGAACTCTGAACGTACAGTAAGGAGAAAAATATGGTACAGTCTACCTCGGTTACGAGTATGTCGTCAGAATGAAAACAGAGCAAACAAATAACAAGCAAACAAAAAGCCACCACCAAAACAGCACGCGGTGGTGCAGAAAAAGCACGGCATGTCCAGCAAAGTGTTTTGATTGTGTCTCTCTCTTTTTTTTCTTCGTTTGCTTTTGGGTATTGCAAAAAAAAAAAAAAAAAAAAAAAAAAAAAAAAAAAAAAAAAAACGACAATTCAGACGTCTTCTTCAGCAGTTGACAGCCTTTCAATTCGCAATCAGTGGGTTCGTCAGAAACTGAATCTCATTTTTGTAAAGCTAAGAAAAAAAAAAAAAAAAAAAAAAAAAAAAAACCCGAGAGAAAGAGGCTGGTGAAAAGTGAATGACGAATGGTAAGTGTGTGTGTGTGTGTGGGGGGGGGGGGGGGGGGGGGGGTGGCAGGGCGGAATGGAGGGCTACAGTGCAGGATGGAGAATGGAGGGAAAATTGTCAGAAAGAGATAGACAGACAGAAAGAGGGAACAGACTGAACGGGAGGGGTTGTCAACAAGAATTCATCGATGCAGCGTGACCCCTTCCTTCCACTCACTTCAGCCACAGAGTGCAGGACACACAATGTTTCCGCACACCCGCCCACGATCCCAAATGCTGCAAAGTGCTTCATCCACCCACTCTGAATTCCTTTTGTCTGTGATACCCAGCAAAGTGTCGCCGAGTATTACGCTCCTCTCAAAATGATCTGAACGTTCCAGCAGCTCTCCATTCACGAATCTACTCACGTAATACACACCCCATCCACCATGAGCGGAAGTGGATAGTTACGCCTCTTAGCTCCTGAGTGAACGTAATCGGTCAATCACAATTCGGTGACGTAAAAAGCCAGTCTTGTGCCTGTCGATGCCATTTGCACGTGAGATCCGTTTCAAAGAGACTTGAGCTAGGGAGCAGGTGAGGAAATAGCCAAATGCTGAAACCTGTCGACCGAACTAAGTGGTTTTATTGGGAAAGGGGTAACAGGCGCCGGCCATGTGTTCCATAGTAAAAGCTGCTGGCAGCAATGGTTCAAAACGCTTCCTAGTGGCTGTACAACACTTGGCTGTTGGACGGCAAAAAAATAAGGCACCGATACAATCTTGGAAGACCTTGCTGCAGAAAATTTGTGACAGTGACGATCCTGAAGCAGTCTTAAATTGTGAAGGCCAAGTGGGCTTATCTTGGAAATAAAATAAACTGCGTTTAATTTTCTTGCAACAAAGTAAAAATTAGTGCAAGTAAATCTAGGTGAAAATATGTCAAACTGAAGCTTGTATTCCAGTCTACAATGCACGGAAAATAATTGTATTGGAAACCATGCCTTTACCTTGCATCTCTCTCTCTCTCTCTCTCTCTCTCTCTCTCTCTCTCTCTCTCTTCTTCTTCTTCTTCTTCTTCTTTCTTCTGTCTTCTTCTCTTCTTGTCTCTGTCTCTTTGTCCCTGTCTCTGTCTCACTCTCTCTCTCTCCTTCCTATCTCTCTCTCTCTCTCTCTCTCTCTCTCTCTTCTCTTCTCTTCTGTCTCTGTCTGTCTCTCTGTCTCTGTCTCTCTGTCTGTCTCTCTCTCTCTCTCTCTTCTTCTCTGTTCTCGTGTCTCTCTCTCTGTCTTTCTCTGTCTCCTCTCTCTCTCTCTCTCTCTCTCTCTCTCTGTCTCAGTCTCTGTCTCTCTCTCTCTCTCTCTCTCTCTCTCTCTGCTGTTCTCTCTGTCTCTCTCTCTGTTCTCTGTCTCTCTCTCTTTCTCTCTCTGTCTCATTCTCCCCTCTCTCTCTCTGTCTCTGTCTCTCTCTCTCTCTCTCGCTCTCTCTGTCTCTCTCTCTCTATGTCTGTCTCATTCCCCCAATCACACTCTCTCACACACACACACACACACACACACACACACACACACACACACACACACACACACACACACACATATCCTCAGCGTGTAGGCGCAGTTCAAGGGGTGACACGAAAGGGGGGGGGGGGGGGGGGGGGGGGGCTGAGGGACGGGAGTACACTTATGGATTCCCCCTCCAGTCCCTCCCCCACCCCTCTGACCCCCCTTTTTCACGTATTAACAAATGCCAATGTGCTTGACAAGCTCATTCCAGATTTGAAAAAGAAAAGAGAATAAATAACCAGTGAAATGATTTGTCATGGAAACATATCATCATCAAACATCATCGACGTGTGTGTTGAATAGGAACTGTCAACACCCCCCCCCCCTCCATCCCTCCCCACCCACTCCAGTATCTCCCATTTTCTGCCATCCTCTCAACAACTTTTTGATTAAAAAAAAAAAAAAAATCTTCGTTTTGCAAAATATAGATTCTGTGGAAATTTTTGCATTGTAGACTGTGCAGAAAAGTTGTTTATAGATGACAAGTACAAAGAAGACGTCACTTAGATATGATTATCACAGAGGGTTTGCTTGGACGTCATCCTCTCACAGGGATCATTCGGACTTGCCCGTTCCAGACGGATTGCTTAAATCCCAATCTTTTCAAAGGGACTACTTCACATGTGGAACGGCCTTTTTCAGCCTACCCTCCATGGACCATAGTTTCTCTCATCCGTCTCTGAAATTGCTTTGTCCACACTTATCCTTTGTCATTGGATATACTTGCCTATAAAATTTACCTTCCCTTTTCCGGCACCTTTGTCCCAGGACCTAGGGCTTATTGCCAGTGTAACTGCCTTTTTCCCTTTTTCCCTTTCTGCTGTGTTTGGATTTGTTTACCTATATAATTATCTTTTCCCCTTATTTCACAAGAACTGTCTTTGGAGGCATTGGTCTGTAAATTTAGCTTTCCCCCTAATCCACCATAAGGTCTTTGTACGTATTTGCCTATGAAACGGCCTCCCCCCCCCCCCCCCCCCCCCCCCCCCCCCCCCCCCCCACTTACACTGTCTTGTATGTATTTTCTCATGAAATTGCCTGACCGCCTCTTATCCCTCAGAATTGACCTTGTACGCATTTGCCTGTGACATCCCCCCCCCCCCCCCCTCCTCCCTTTATTCTCCATATTCTGAGTGTACTGTCTTTGAGTTATTCATCTTTAAAGTCTATTTTTGCAGGTATATCAGTAAGCATATTCACTTCCGGAAATTGCTGCTTCTTTTCCACCCCATCCATTATTCTCTCGCTCTACTGTTCTGACATTAACGATGTTTATAATATGGAATTACCTTTTCATTCCCCACGGCTGAACTGATGGAGGCTCAGCCAGATGTTGCCCAGGGTTCTTTTACTGCGCCCTGCACGTGCTGTTGCAACTATCGTCTCATCTACAACGTCTTTTGGGGGGGAAGGTGAGTGGCTGGGGGAGGCAGAGAGGGGTGGGGATAGGAGATTACGTGGGATGAGGTGGAGAGAGAGAGAGTGGGAAGGAGGGAGGTGAAAGGTGTGTTGGTGTACTATAGTATTTTTCTGCTTCATCCCCCATGTCTTCTCTTGCGGTTCTCTGTGATTTTCCTATGCACAGGCACATCAAGCTTGATCCTGTGGCTATCTCAGCATCAGCGGTCCTCAGGGAAGAGGTCGTTAATCTCTGACTGTAGGACTCGAACGTTGGGCCGGAGACGTTTTTTGCCGTCTGTGTGGGAAGTTTAACCTCAAGGGGTGTAGAGTTGGAGTTGGGGGTATGGGAAGGGGATGGGGCCCCAACAATCGTTTTTTTTTTCCCCAACCCCTTGCAGTCGGATTGATTCCAAAGTGCATAAACACAAAATCGTTCGACATGCGCATGGCATGCGTCCGCACTGTCTCTCTCTCTCTCTCTCTCTCTCTCTCTCTCTCTCTCTCTCTCTCTCTCTCTCTCTCTCTCTCTCTCTCTCTCTCTCTCTCTGCCGTGGCATTCTACTACAGATTCTTAGTGGACAGGAGGTTCCA
>JADBJO010002605.1:127500-130000 GCA_016801955.1 Conus betulinus | reverse complement strand
AACACTAGATCACTGAATGACTCGAAAAAAATACACAAAACAAAACAAAGGACTTTCTAACTTCCTACTCACATGCAAAAGGATGCTGTACAAATCACTGATCTCCAGATCTCTCTTTCTTTGTTTCCATTGGTCATTTTTGTTTTATCTTGCCTCGGTATTAGGGTTTTTTAGTAGATTTAGAATGGACGTTTTCTGTTACATGAATGCCTAGAATTTACTGTGACATGATAGCAGTATGATGCCGCCACCAGAGGTTGGCAGGGCTATAACCAGCATGAAAAGAACTGCTTGTGTAAGACCTAAAAGTCAAGATATGTTGCTTTGGCTGCTTCCATTTGTTTCTCAGTCTAACAGTGTCACTGGTATTCTTTTGCGTTAGCTGCGCTCTTCAATCAGTCTATTACTAACCTGAATTCTGATCGTAGCTTTTTTTTGTGTGTTCAGTTAACTTGAATTAAGGAGTAAGAGAATCTGATGTGTTTTGACTTCTATTTTCAATAGCCACATATGATAAAGGTGTTTCTGCATCCCCCCTCTCTCCTGTGTACTGCCTCTCAGTGCATTTATCTATGCTGTTGTCATTTTCTGTGTATCACTGTCTTACGCTGTCACTGCGTTAAACTAACTGTCTTTGGGCCTACTTACCTGAGCAGTTGCATTTCTCCACTTATTATTCACTGACTGTTTCCGGTTTCAGTTTATTGTGAAGATGCTTTTTACCCCCTTAACCCCCCATGTCTTGCCTTTGGATATGTTATCCTATGCAACTGCCTTTTAAATCGCAAAGACAGTGTACCGTCCGTCTTCGAGTGTATTTTCGTATGAAAGGTCCATTTACAGTATATCCCCCATATACATCCGTTGAAACTGTTTACCATTGAAACGGCCATTTTCAGCCTTATTCCCAAACAGCTATGCTTTGTTTTATTCGTCTTTGAAATGGCCTTTATCTACCCTTCTCCCACATGTAATGTCTTTGGATGTACTTACCTATACAGTTGCCTCCCCCCCCCCCCCCCCCCCCCCCCCCCCAATCCTGCTCCATCCTCTCTGGATGTATTTTCCTGTGAAGTTTCCCTTTTTCATTTTTTCCCTTTGTACTGTTTGGATTTATTTATTTACGAAAACGTTTTTTCCCCTTATTCCCGAAGAAACTGTCTTGAATGCATTTGTCTATGAATTTATCTCCCCCCCCCCCCCCCCTTATCTACCATAAAGCCTTTGTATGCATTACCTATGAAACAGCCTTTTTTCCTTCTTATCCATCTTGAACTCTATTAAGTGTATTTTCTTATGAAATGGCCCCCTTGTCCCGTAGAACTGACGTACGTAAGCCTATGACACTGGCCCCTTTCCTTTCCCTGTGTGCTCCATGTTCTGTCTTTCAATTGTTTACGTGTCAAATCTCCCTTTCTCCCTGTCTCTCATGCACTGTCTTTGGATCTATTTACCCTTGAAATTGCATTTTTGTTTCTGATCCATCATGTGCTATCTCTTCAGGTGTATATCAGTAATCTTATTTACTCGGGAAATTGCTTTTTCTTCTCAGTTCCATTCATGTTTCCCCCCTTTCATACTCTTGTTCTTACTCTGACGATGTTAACAATATGGAATTGCCTTTTCTTCTCCCCGGCTGAACTGATGGAGGCTCAGCCAAATGTTGCCCAGGGTTCTTTTACTGCGCAATGCACGTGCTGTTACAAACTGTCGTCTAATCTTCAGCGTCTTTTCCAGTGATTGAAAGGTGGTGGAGGGAGGGGGAGGGGGTAGGGATAGGAGATGCTATTCATGAGACGGTGTGGAGGAGGAAGAGTGGAGAAGTAGGAAGGTGAAGGGTGTGTGGGTGAACTGGAGTTGTATCCCTGTTTCATCCCCCATGTCTTCTCCCACGTTACCCTCTGACATTCCTGTGCACAGGCACTTCAAGGTTTACCCTGTGGCTAGACCAGCGTCAGCAGTGCTCAGGATAAAGGTAGATGTTCTCTGACTGTTGGATCTGAACGTCGAGTCTGAAACATTCTTGCTGTTGTTTACAGGAATTTAGTCTCAAGAGGGGTGTGAGCTGTGGAGATGAGGGTGCGGCCCAACATCTTTTTACCAAGTTCCTTTGCCGTGGGATTAATTCTAAAGTGCATGAGCACAAAATTTTGAGACATGCCCATTGCATGTGTGTGTAGTACCTGCTCTCCCCTTCCCCACCTCTCTCTCTCTCTGTCTCTCTCTCTCTCTGTACTGGCATTCTACCATGGGGACTATGTGGGCAGAAGGTTCCATGGCCATCGCTGGCTGGAATGAACTTGGAATCAATGATGTAAACAGTCCTGTTGAACCTGACAGCCTTGCCCTGCATCGCGCAGATCAGAGCCCTTAGTCACAGGGCATGCATGCGTGGGGGCGGGTAGGGAGGGAATGGGCAGATGGGGGAGAGGGAAGGAAAGGGTATAGGGATGAGGGAAGAGGTGTGCGGTGTGGGTGGTGAGGGAGGTTGGGAAACTTG
>JADBJO010002605.1:95000-117500 GCA_016801955.1 Conus betulinus | reverse complement strand
ATTTTGTTTATTTTGTATTATGACTGAAGACTTTTGAGTGTAATACTTGAGCTAAAGGGGGCGACAGATTGCTGTGTATATATCTAATAGTAACGGATAGGTCATGTTCGATTTGGAAAAAGGAAGTGTTTCTGAAGCCAGAATTGACTTTGCCATTTGAAGTTAGTCTAGAAACCAAAACAGCCGACTTTTGTGCGTTGTATCCAGTGGATCTGTGTGGACAGATAATGTGGTAGGGGAAGCATAGATGAATTCAGGTCTTTTAAGACAATGTCACAATGGCTTATGAGTCCATTTCCTGACAGCCACATATCTGCTTTCCAGGCCTACATCCTGTTCTGCCTGCAGTCCCCAGACAGCAGTTCTCCTGTCTTCGGCTTGGTGGCCGTCCGACTGGCCAGCCTCAACCAGACCCTCAACCCCTGGATCTACGTCATCCTCCGCAAGTCCCCTCCTCTCCCGCCTGCGCAAGCTTTGCAAGGAATGTTTCTTGTGTGACGACGACCTTGACCAGCCACAGCCCTTGCGCAAGCCCCTGACCCAGTACCCCCGCATTCAGCAGATGCGGGTTGCGCAGGTCAAGAGTCGTCCGAATAATTACGTGCACGTGCGCCACCAGCTGTGTCCCAGCAGCCAGTTCGTGGGTCAGCAAAACGGATCGGCGTCCTTGGCAGAGGGTCAGAAGAGGTCAAAGGGCAGCGGAAGCAGCAGCCGGAGCCGCAGCCAGGGCAGCGCCAGTGTCTGCTCCATCTGCAAAGCCCGGATGAGGGTGGAGGGGGCGGAGCAGGACAACAGCTCCTCCGCCAGCCCCTCCGTCTCCCATGGCAACAAAAATCAGGACCGCAGTCCGCTGGGCTCTCCTGTGTGCAGCGCCACCTGTGACGGATCCACGGAGAACGCCGACGCCACCCTCGCCCTCTTCGCGGAGGAGAATCAGGCCAGGTACTTCTCCCACCTTCCCCACCACACGCTGCCTTATTCCCAGGAGACCTCCCAGGACCACGTCAGCGAGGCAAGCGTGCTCAGTCGACGTCAGAGCGGCCGCGGACGTGTGACGTCAGCAGCCAACATTCCCAGCTACATCAGCGAAGCCGACGATCACGGCTACTCTTCCAGAGTGAGCACAGACTCTTCGCGCATGTCCACTCCGGAGAGATCTCAGTCTATCGGCGCTCACCCTGAAGATCAGACACAGCAACCACGACCGGCCAGTACCCCTTCAGAGTCTGCAAAACCTCCGGGTGGGGAGGAAGGTCCAGGGGGACATGAACTGGTGTCTCACGCTCTGAAGAACAACGGTTTTGACATCCACTTCAGCTGCGAGGACGGCAACGGGGCTCTGACGAGCGGAGTGTTCGACTGTTCCCAGGACGCTACCTGCGAAGAGGGCAAGGCCGCGGGTGACGTGGACCAGGTGGACAGGATGGTTGCGGGACAAACTGGCGTGCACAAACCTGCCGCTAGTCGCACAGTGGATTCGCGCCCCACGGTCAGTCATCGTCAACCTCAGTTCTTCGAGTGGACACTGGACAGTAGTAGTCATGTAACACGTTGAACGATTCCGTGGCACTAATGAATGTATATGGTGTATGTGGAAACTATGCAAAAAGATGGATCCCAGCCTCATCCTTAAAACCCATGTTCTTCACGGTTTTAAACGCTGTGAAACTATCTCTCTCCTCTCGTCTGTAACCCATATCGATTTATGCGCAGATATTGCTTAATGGTCCTGTGGTAAATGCAAGCAAAATTGAGCACACACACATACTCGCACGCACACACACACATACTCAACCACACGCGCACAAACACATGCTCAACACGCGCACACACACACGCGCCGCGCGCGCGCGCACACACACAAACACACGCGCACATACACGATTTATAAAACATGGGAAAATACACATCACGGATTTGTTAAAGTAGTAAATTTGGGAACATGAATTTTAAGGACATATACCAGGAGATCGCAAATGTGTTGGTTGTGTTTATAAACTTTGTGGCTGTGGAATCCGACCCTTAAACTTTTCGAAAGCACGAAAAGCAAATTATCATCATCTTTTAATTGTTGTTGTTGTCGTTCTCATCGTCATTATTGTTATTGATGTTGTTACTGTTGTCGTTAGAAAGGTATTTAGACTCGGAATCAAAAAACTTACTTAAGAATATTTTCGAGAGGGTCGCCTGTCTGTCTTCAGCTCACTGTTGCTGTTGCTGTGGCAGCGAGGCTCTGGTGGGGCGAACTGTTGTGTGGAGTGAATAGCATTGTGTGCAGGATCTGATGTAGATGGGAAGTTCAAAAACCTTGATCTCTGTTCAAGGCTGGGGCGTCTTAGTCTTGATTTCAATGGCTTCTTTAACTTTCCTTTTGTACAGGAAGGGCTCTGTAGATACGATCCTTGGTTTCTTGGGGGCTGAAAAACTGTGGACTGGGGACTTGTAGGTGTTCGTGTATGCAGAGAAGTAGATCGGTTTTGGTGTTCCTGTAGACGGGTGGTGAGTGGTCTTGCTGTCTCGCCAATGTAGGTATGGGTTACAGTCTTGACCACTACCTGTACTGGTACACTACACCACAACTGCTTGAGGGGGCCGTTTTGTCTTTGACATGGGTCAGTTGCTGGCGTAGGGAATTGATGGGTTTGTGGAACACTTGGCATCCATGTTGTTGGAAGGTTCTGGTCAAAAACGCCTCTAAAACTCCTTTAATTTAAGGGATCCCCACTTTCACACTGTCTGTATCGTAGAAGAAGGGGTAGGGAACTCGAGGGTTGTCCCACTCCATGCAGGGTATCCATTAGCGGAAAGGGCAGTCTTGATGTGTTCTTCCTCTTTCAGGGTGGCTCTTCCTCCTTTAGTGGAACACACAGTACAGAGGCTGTGTGGCATGAGGGTATTAACAACGATGGCTCTTGTGCTGGAGGGGCTCGCCTTTTGGGGGTGATTGGAGTAAAAGTTCAGACATGGTTAGTGTGGGGTGAGTTTCCTATAGACACTGGTCTCCACCCTGTCCTGTCGTCATGGGTTCGGGAAATGAGAGTGTCCAGGAAACGGGATCTCCCTTCTGATTTTCAGTTTCGAAGGTTGGAATGGGAATACTGTCGTCGATGGAATTCAGGTGAGTGGGTAGTAGAGAGCCGCTTCCACCACCCAGTCGACCTCCGTCTCATGGTATGCGGGGGCTTCATGGTGTCATTCCACCATAGCGGTACCACATGCTGGGAGGGTTTGGTAGTGGTCTCAAGGGGCTACTTTTTTCAAAATGTTTCCATGTACAGATTGGTTACAACTGGAGATACTGGCGAAAGGACCATGGCAGCTCCTTGTTTCTGCTGGTAGAAACACTCATGGTTGAACGAGACGGTAGGTGCTAGTGAAGGCATTAGTTCCAACAGTTCTAGCAACGCACCTTGTTCTGTAGTGAGTTCACGCCAGTGACGAAGGTGGTAGTCATCCTCAATCTTCTTCCGAATGACTTGGAGAGAGACCTTGGGGTTTTGACAGGGATGCTGGTGAAATGAGTGGCCACATACATCATAGGAGACAAGTTTCTCCCCTGTAGCCAGTTGCTGGCTGGTTTTCCATCTTCTGTACAAAATTCTGTGCTATTGACTATGTGCGGTTTCGGTCTGCTCGACTGCAGGTCCCAATACTTGTGTCAGGAATTTGAAGGGAATTGTACATGGCGCCCACCTCCACCAGCTTGGGGGCGTTTTTTTTTTCACAATAGGGTGGAGGGGGGGGGCGTCCTTCTTGTGTCTCTTAGGTAATCCATTACAGCTTAGGACGTGGATTCAGAAGTGGGGTAAAACCCTCGTTAGTAAAACACTAGGGGAGATTAGGGGAATTTCTTCCATTTCTCTAGTGGGTTGATAAGTTGGTATTTTCTTCTTTGTGGAGTCAGGTCTTGAAGAAAGTAAAAAACCAACTTATCAATCTACTCTCTAAAGAAATGGAAGAAAGGAAAAAGATTCTATCTCCCCTAGTGTTTATTAACGGACTTTAAAACCCACTTCTGAATCCACGCCTAAGCTGTATGGATTACCTAAGACACCACACAAGAAGGACGCCGCCCTCCGGATGCCCATTGTGTCCAGCTGTGGAGGGTGTCATGTACAATGCCTCCAAATTCCTGACAAGTATTGGGACCGTGCAGGGTCGAGCAGACGAACAGCACATAGTCAATAGCACACAGAAATTTGTACAGAAGATGGGAAAACCAGCAAAAAAATGGCTCCAGGGGAGAAACTTGTCTCCTATGATGCATGTGTGCACTCTTCACCAGCATCCCTGTTGACCCAAGGCTCTTCCAAGGTCATTCGGGAGAAGATTGAGGATTACTACCACCTTCGTCAACTGGGTGCGTGAAAACTCACTACAGAACAGGTGCTAGAACTGTTGGAAACTATGCCTCACTAGCACCTACTTCTCGTTCAAAAACCATGAGTTCTACCAGCAGAAACAAGGAGCTGCCATGGGTTCGCCAGTATCTCCAGTGGGTAGCCAATCCGTACATGGAACATTGTGAAAAAAGTAGCCCTGAGGGACGCTGCCAACCCTCCCAGTGTTGTGGTTACCGCTATGTGGATGACATCATGACAACACATTACAGGAGACGGGAGGTTGGACAGCTTCACCACTCACCTGAGTTCCATCGATGACCGTATCCAATTTCACCTCCGAAAAAAAAAAAGGAATCAGAAGGCAAGATCCCTTTCCTGGGGACACTCTCATTTACCCGAAACGCATGACGACAGGGTGTGGAGACCAGTTGTCTAAAGGGAAAACCCGCCCACACTGACCAATATCTGAACTTTTTACTCCCAATCACCTCCTCCACACAAGAGATATGTTGTCAAACACCCTCATGCACAGAGCCTCTGTACTGTGTTCCACCAAGGAGGAAGAGCTGAAAGAAGAAGAAACAACATCAAGACTGCCCTTTCCGCTAATGGATACCCTGCATGGATGTGGGAGAACCCTCGAGTTCCCTACCCTTCTTCTAAAGATACACGGACAGTGTGAAAGTGGGGGATCATCTTAAATTAAAGGAGTTTCAGGAGCGTTTGGCCAGGACCTTCCAACAACATGGATGCCAAGTGTTCCACAAAACACCATCAAATTCCCTACGCCAGCAACTGAAACCATATCAAAGACAAAAAACGGACCCCTCAAGCAGTGTGGGTGTAGGTACCAGGTAGGGTGTCAAGACGTACCCCACATGCCTACATTGGCGAGACAGCAAGACCACTCACCACCCGTCTACAGGAACACCAAAACGATTACTTCTGCCATACACGAACACCTACAAAGCCACAGGCCACAGTTTCAGCCCCCAAGAAACCAAGATCGTATCTACAGAGCCCCTTCCTGACAAAAAGGAAAAGTTGTCAAAGAAGCCATTGAAATCAAAGACTAGACGCGCCCCAGCAGCATCTGAAACAGAGATCAAGGTTTTTTTTGAACTTCCCCCATATACAATCAGATCCTGACAACTACGTTCACCCTACCCAACAGGCCTCGCTGCCAAAACAGCAAAACAGCGAACAGTGAGCTGAGGAAGAAGACAGGGCGACCCTGTCGAAAATATTCTCAAAGTAAGTTTGTGATTCCGAGTCTAAATACTTTTCTAATGTCGAATCCAGAAACCTATCTTCTTGGGGGGGGGGTATCTGTTGTTGTGTTGTCTCTGGATAACCGGTGTAGTTTATCAGGGCTGACGTTCGGACAGTTCGCGGATTTCTAAAGGCGTCAGTTCGTAGTCCTTCCAAAACGGGATAGAAGTGGGATCAGTCCACCCCTCCTTCAAAAACTGTACTCCAGAACTTCAGAGGTCTGCCTCTGGGACGCACGCGCACACTGTCCCCCATCTGAGAGGTCTCCAGACAGGAGGTTCCTGGCCAGATACACAGTACTGGCCACAGAGCATGCTCACGGGACAAACACAAGGAGGGAAAGGTAAACAAACTAAGAAGCAACATTTAGAAAGAGGGGGTTGGTTACTGCTAAGGACATGAACAAACAAAGCACAGGGCAAGACGACACGCTGAATTTCGACCACTGGGTCTTCTTCAGGCAAAAAAACAGAACACATTTAACATTTAGGACAGTACAAACAAAGAACGTTCTTGTTCTACTGTCCTGAATGGTGATCTGTTTTTTTTCTTTTGCCTGAAGAAGACCCAAGAGGTCGAAATGCTTTGTTTGTCAATGTCCTTGGCGGGAAAACTAACCCCCTCTCTTTCTAAATTTTTGCTTCGTTCTCCGCCATCAGTCACCAGCCATTTTGAAAAACTAAGACAACACTTTATTACATATGGACAAGCAATCAACCAAAAATCAATCACACTCTGTGGGAAAGGGCCCTACAGAAGAATAAAAGAAAGAGGAAAAGTAGAGAAGAAGAAAAGGAAACTCGGGAGAAAGTGCCTATAGAGAAATCTGAGCTACGAGACACGGGTTAAAAAAGAAAAAACGCACCCTTTCAAAAGAAAATATATAATCCCAAACACACCACCAACCCTTGGGACTTCCCCACTCTATAGCCACCCCTCCTCTATACCCAATCTAGAAGTTACCACCCCACTCAAACTAAAGTTAGATAAGAGGCGAGGGACCACTCTAGCATAAAGGATTCTACTACGCAACATGCAAACACAACCAATATCAGAAAATATATATGTTGAGTTTTCTTTAACTCCCAGCAACACAGGAGCATTGTGCCACATGTTGCATGCATCAGTCAATTGCTTCAAGCCGATAGCGGAACCTTGGCCCACAAATCCCGAGAGTCGGGTTACTAGTTTACTATCGTTGACACCACAACAACACATACAAGGGACAAGGGGAGGACAGGCCAACCACTCTCTCCAGCAAAACAATTTTTTCAAGCAACATCACAAGACACGAAGAGACTCGCAGTGGGTGGGAGGAAGAGTTCCTTGCAGCGCCACAGAAAGCCACGCCGGGACGGGGTTCACGGCCCGGGGACCGGGGATCCAGGGTGGTCAGCCTCTCCCAAACTGACGGCGATCCGCTGTGGCTGGCGAAGCCGCATCGTGCAGGCACCTCGCGCGGGGCTCGATCTCGGCCGGGAGGCATGGGGCGTAGTCAGCAGCACGGCGTTTCCCAGGGCAGGGAAGGTGTCAGGAGAAGGGGAAGACGTAGGAAGGTCGGGGGTACATGGGCAGGGTGACCAAAAGGTGGGACGACGAAGCCACCAGAGAGGAGGTGATTGGATTGAAACAAATTGATGGCGAAAGTGTAAAACAACTTTCTCGCAACCGCCATCACTTTGTTGTCTGTATTTAGTTCCAGAACACCTGAGGTGTGTGGGGTGTCTTGTGTGGTAAATGCTAGGAGGAGGTAAGGCACTGTCAAACCCCCTCCCCTCCTTGCTAACTTGGTTGGTCTGCTTTACAGGGAAGAACCTTAATTTGCTATGTTTGTTTTCATTGTTCCTTTTTTTTCTCCTAATCACAATCTACTATTTAGCCCAAAAACCCTTTCCGCTGGCTACAAAGTCGGGGGGACTGCAATCAAAAAAGGACTTAACAAATTATAGGAGAACATGATATCCAGACTCCACCCTCTATAATTCCTCTTTTCACCTCATTTCTGGATGGTGACAAATCGCTATATACAAAGGAAAAACAAATGCGGTGCTGCTTGTGTTATCAACAACATTACTTTCATCTTACTCAATGCACAAAATTCGCTAATTAAACTGTCTCTACTTATTGATTATCAAAATTCACGCCCATCAGCATAACCATACGACCCCAATCTTATACACATCAAAATTGTTGCAATAAATATCCTAATCCTAAAAAAAAAAAACCTTGACATTTCAAAACAATTTCAACATGTATAATATTCAATATACCCTCTCCACGCACACTTCCTCTTATCTTCCCCTTAAACCCCCATCTAACATTTTACACAGCGACGAACAGTTACGTATTTACAAGGAAACAACTAGAAAACAAAGGAGCAGGGCGTGCGATGGAGAGGTGCTGATGCGGGACGCCCCCGACTCTACCCCCAGCGCATCGAGCCATGATCCACCGACGGACATTTACCCGTGGGTCTCCGCACGCATTCGCGCCTGGATGCCCGCGTGCGTGCTCACGACCCAAGACTTGGACAAAAACAAACACGTAGCTGGAATATACTACGGTTTCCGTAGCAAACGCAAAATTTTAGATACTGTAAAAAAAAAAACAAAAAAAAAACCACGCACTACTATTGAGGTTCGGCTCGCCTACAGATCAACACACATATAATCGAACTGCAGGGCTATTCCAGTAACCAGACCACTCACTGTGGGGTCTTCCCCCTTCTTTTCAGTCAAAAACGAAAAGGGGGGAAAAACAAAAAAAAACAAACAAAAAAAAAACAAAAAAACAAAAAAAAACTTTACATTGACTATGGCTTGATACCAAAACCATACTACGATGGACCAAAAACCACTTTGGTCCTCAGAACTCTCTAAATAAACGGGACTTACAATTCACAATAACTGGGGTTTTGTAAGAATAACGCGCATTTTATATTGATATGAAACTGCACACGCCCAATCATCTGCATAAGGCTATGACCAGAACCTCAAATTTCCAGACCTCCGACGAAAAATACACATCCTAAACAAACCAACAATCCATACGGAACAACACTATACAGCAGTTTGTGAGCGGGATGGAGAGTTAGGGTGGGACACCAGGTCTCCTGTCACGACCAAGACGAAGGGCAGGCAGGCCGGAAGCACCAAAAAACCGTACGTCACAACAAGAAGTGACCATAGGATTCTTCAGGATCCCCACCGAAGGGTTTCGCCAAACCAGGAATGGTTTCAGCAGAAGCTTAGTCTAGACTGAGGATCGTGGTTCCTCCAAAATCCTTTCCTCCTGCCTCCAACCCGCACAGGACTGCACGTGCAAACGGAAAAAAAAAAAACCTACCAGTGTGGTGGAAACTTTGATTTCACTCTGAAAAAAAAAGGACCCCAGTTAACACACTCACAAAAAAAGAACGTGGAGGGGGTGATGAGGTAGAAGGTCCACGGGCGGCTCACTCCCCTATGCTAAGGATAGAGAGTATGGGAAGGAAACGAAGCAACCCCCCCCCACCCCCACCACCACCCCAAACACACACAACGGAGGAATCGGGGTTGCAAAAAAGCAGTTTTCTTACCCTAAAAAGATGGGGCACCCAAAAGGATAGAAGGAAAAAGTTAGTAAAACCAACGATAAACCCACTATAAAGAGACCCTGATCCTTATGAATGAAAAGGAATATGAAGGAAATACGGAAAGTATAGAAAACGTATCCAAAGTGACTAGGGGGAAATATAAAACCATTAACAGAAGTGAACTCTAGTTTCCCTAGTTGACCTATCAAGAAAAAGTTCAAAAGCTGAGCCGTCCGTGACAACCCCCCCACCCCCCCCCACCCACCCCCCCCAAACCCCCACCCCCCCCCCCTACCAAAATAGTTCCATACCACTGAGTAGTACGGGACTATCTCAGCACCCGAAACATTCTGTTAAGCTAAAAGGAAAAAAAAGCAAAAAAAAAAAAGCAAAAAAAAAAGCAAAATCAAAGGAACTTCTGTACAAAAATTCTTGACACACTTAACACGGCGCCAACGACACAGATCATTGACCACAAGATTTGTACAAATCTGCCATTAGCCAGTCGATATATCACACACTGCAGAATCAAGATGTCTCCATGCGGCTGAGATAATCAGCCTCCACATTTTCTTTCCCAGGGATTGGCCTGAATTGGAACGCCATACTCTGGAGCTCAGGTGCCCACCCACCCCATAAGACTGACGGGCCGGATTCGATGAAGGTACACTGGAGTGGGTGGTGGTCGCTTTCGCGGATGAATTCCCTGCCATAGAGGTAGGGGTAAAAAAACGTCTCACAGCCCAAACAACGGCAAAGCACTCCAGCTCGATCGTATGGTAATGGCGCTCTGCTCCCTAGAGCCTTTTTGCTAGCATATGCCACTGGTTTCAATCCACTCCTGAGATCTTGTAGCAAAGCGGCCCCTAGTCCGCTCCCAGAGGGCGTCGGTGCGGAGGACGAAGGGCTTGCAGGGATCTGCTAACTGGAGGATAGGTCAGAAGGTCAGAGCTTCCTGAAGGGATTGGAACGCCTGCTGGTCAGTCTCTGTCCAGGTGACTTTGTCAGGCTGCCTGGCTCTGTTCTTGTCTGGGAGGGCACGAGCCATCTCCGCAAAGTGGGGCACAAAACTTCTATAATACCCAACTAAGCCCAAGAATGATCTCAACTCCTTCTTGGTAGTTGGTGGCACCGCATAGTGGATTCTCCTGAGTTTGTCCCCCTCCGGGGGGATGTATCCTTGGCCCACCACATGACCGAGGATTCCAATTTCTTTTTCCGCAAGGAGACACTTGGTGGGTCGGGCGGCCAGCTGTACCTCTCGGAGTCGAGCAAAACAGAATGCGCAGTGCCTCAAGGTGACGTTCCCCACTGCTTTGTAGCCATCAATATGTCGTCGATGAAGTTCTGGGCTTCAGGCAATTGCAGAGGCTCTAGCATGAGCCGCATGATGCGACTAAAAACAAACTCCTGTTGTCTTCAGCCAAAGGGGCATCACAAGGAACTGGAACTGTCCTTCTGGGGTAGTGAACGCAGTCTTTTCCCGGTCTACTGGGCCCATGGGTATCTGCCAATACCCCTTCGCGAGATCCAGTTTGGAAAAGAACTTGGCCTCTGCTAGCTGGGCGAAACATTTTATCTACGTCGGGCATAGGTTCTGCGTTGAAACTTTGTTCAAGCGTCGGAAATCAACGCAAAACCGCATCTTGCCATCGGACTTCTTTACCAACAGCACAGGAGACGAGTAGGGTGAAATAACAGCGTTCAATCACCCCCCATTTCAGCATGGCGCGGATCTCATCCTTGGCGACATTTGTTTGGGAGTGAGAAAGGGTGTATTGCTTGACACGGATAGGTTTATGTTGGTTCAGCTCCAGAGAGCACACTCCCAAATTACATCGTAGCTGAACATCCGTCTGCACATCCTGGAACTCCTCACAGAGAGCAGTTAGTTCCTGGCACCTTCCGGGAGATAGATCAGACGAGAACTTGACATGCCTCCAGGTCTCCTCTTGCTGTAGGGGCAGGCATGGAACTTGGAAGGTAGTGGGCGGATCCTCCACGATGTCCTCCACGACTACTGGAGTATATCCAGTCTGGCACCTTACCCTCCTTATGTATTTCTTTAGCAGGTTGGCATGGGATGAGCTTTCTTTACCCCAGATTGTGACAACATAGTCAAAATCGCCCACACGTTTGACAGTGGGAAAGGTCCCTGCCATGCCAACTGTAACTTGTTATGCCGTAGGGGCAAACTACAAGAGCACTCATCTCCAGGTTCGAACCAGCGCTCACGACTTCTTCGGTCATAGTATGTCTGGTATCTTTGTTGGGCTTGGGCCAGGTTCTGATGGGCGAGCTCCACATGGTGGACGCAATCCTATCCCTGAGCTCAAGCACGTATTCTGTCTGGGTTTCGAGGCTGATTGTCGGTTGCTTGACCGTGTCCACTGGTCACGCAGTACAGCCATGGGCCCTTTCACCATACGATCATGTAATAACTCGAATGGGGAGAAACCCATGCTCTCTTGGGGAACCTCGCTGTAGGCAAACAGGACACCGGGGCAGGTATCGGTCCCACTCTTAGGGCTGTTCTTGCGGCCAGTTTCCTGATCATAGCTTTCAGGGTGCCATTAAAAACACTCTCAAACTAACCTGTCTGCTAGAGCGTGATACAGTGATGTGATCTCCTTGTGTATCTGCAACCGTCGGTACACTTTGGTCATTACCTCGGAGATGAAAAACTGTGTGCCCCTGGTCTGACAATACTCTACCAGGGATTCAGGTACGAGACCATATGTCCCACAGCGCTTCTGCCACTGTTACAGCATCGATTTTCCGGAGCGAGTGGCTTCGGGATACCTCGTGGCATAGTCCACCATGACCAACGCGTATCGATGTCCCCTAGAAGATGCTGGAGTGATGGGTCCAATGAGGTCCACTCTGACTTGGGGAAAAGGATCGTGCTGACTATGGGAACCGATTCTAACGGAACTCCTGGTGGTTCGTCCCTTTGGTGTAACTCGCTGGCATGCAATCACATTGATCTGCAATACTCCTTACATCCGAAGTAATGCCAGGCCAATAGAAATCCTGTTGGATTCTTTCCAGGGTACGCTGGGTACCCAGATGACCTCCCATGGGCGTGTCATGTCCGAGCCTAAGCACTGTAGGATGCAATGGCTTGGGTACCACAAGCTGAGTCGCTTGGACCTTGTCAGAGTGGTATTTCAGATGAAGGATCCCCTTGCGTCGGATGAAACTGGACACTGTGGGTCATGGTCTCTTGGGCAGGTTTCCCAGTTAATTCTCGCAGGGCGTTCAGGGTTGGATCCTTCTCTTGCAAGGTCCGCACATTTCAGGATCCATATTAATGGTATCATGCTGGGAGAGCGGTTTCAGGAGAGGTTTCGTGTTTCCTGCTCCCTACGGGCTTGGGACCGGGTCATAACTCCTACGAGCACTTTGGGCGGTAGTTCTGTCGATACCTGCGGGTCGTGCCAATTTGAAGGTCACCTCGTTGCCTATCAATCAACAATAAGCCGGCTGACTCAGGGCTACGGCCCATACAGTTCCCCTGTAGTACGGAGTCGATACCTCAATGAGGACGTTGTCCCGACCGGTCGCACGGAAACTCTCCTCTATCCCCAACACAACGCTGCTCCCTTGCTGTCGAGTGCCTGCCAGTACCAGCTTAGCGTCGACGAAGACGGTGGTGGCTCCAGTATCTCGGATGGCTTCGACGATATCTTCCTGGACTACGGAGGGGAAAAGAAGGAACATCAGTTTCTCTAGTTTCTGTTCTCCATAAGAGACCTGTTCTCTCCTGGCACATAGTCCCAGCTTGGTCTTTCGGTTTGGGCAATCCCACAAGAAATGGCCTGGTCTCCCACATCCGAAGCAGGTCTTGGGGGTGGAAGCCGGCTTTGGCGGAGTTTGTTGCTTTTCCCCTTTGTAGGACAGCGCTTGGGAGGTCCCCTGGAATCCACTGGTAAGTTCCGCCTGAATGAACCCGTGGGTGGAGCACGAAAGTGTCGACGGGCGTCAGCAAATGCCTCAGCTATCTTGACGGCCTCAGTGAATGCCTTGGGTTGAGTCTCACCACAGCTTAAATTGTAACTCCTGGGACATTGGGAATTGGACAGCTGCTCCAGGAGTGAAGTCTTTCATGGGCATCTCTGAAGCTTCGATCCAGTACTCGAAAACACGTCGAAGTCGTTCTCCATACTAGCGAAAAGTTTTTCTTCAGGCTCCTTTTCCATGGTATGAAATTTCTTGCGGTTGTGGACTCTGCAGTCATTATATAGAGTCTAGAACGCAAGGCTTCTTTAACTGCCTCATATGAGGCTTCGGGGTTACGTTGATGAACGCCTCCTTGGCTTTCCCCGTGAGACCACCTATAAGGTAGAGTGCCTTCTGTCTCTCGAAGAGTCCATAAGCGCGGCGGCCATAGACTCAAAATGCTCGATGTAGGTGTCAATATTGTCCTGTGTGCGTGGTGCATGGGCATTTTGATACTAGGAGGAGCCAAGAATGCTTCAGGTGGGGGGTGGAAGTTCTACCTCGGAGGATCCAGGCGGGAACGCGGCTGCTGGCTCTTCAGGCTCTGAGTGTTGGCTGAGCTGCTCCAGAAGCTCTTGCCTCATCTTTCTCCCGCTCAGCTTGCAGAAGCGCTTTTAGATCAGGTACGGTCTCCTTCTCTCCCTCCCAATCCATCTCCAGCTCCTCTTCTTCAATCTCTCTCTGCCATCTGTTCTAGCCTCTCTTATCGTCTCTCTCTTCTCTCCTCCTTTCTAGCCTCTTCTCTCCTTCATCTCTAACTGCCATCTCCGTTCTCTTTCCTCCTTTTCTAGCCTCTTCTCCTCCATCTCTAACTGCCATCCTTCGTTCTCTTTCCTCCTTTTCTAGCTGCCACCTTCGTTCTTCTCGTCTCTCTTTCTCCTCTTTTTCCTCTCTTTCCTTTCTCTCCTGCTTCTCTCTTTCACGGCGCTCCTCATCGCGTCGGTAGAGGGGACCCGCAGTTGCTCAGGAGAGACACCCGGATACGACGGAGCATGTGGACGAGGTGTAAATCCTGGAGGGCCAGCAGGCACAGTAGACCTTCGGGGCGGAAGGCCTCGATATCCCCCCGGTTCTGAAATGTGGAGCTGACTACCGCCTAACTCGTCCTCCATCTCTACAGACACGCTGGTCTGTCCTGTGGCAGTCATGGGTAAGAAAAACAGGAGGACTGCCAGCTCTGGACGAATACACAATCTGGGTGGTCGGGCCGGTGGACGCTACGGTGGTTGGGCTAGTCATGCCGGTAGTATGCCTGTCACGGTGCGCTTGGTCCGCTGGCGAGTAAGTGGGCCGGTCCACTCTGAGTCCATAATGGTGTCTCAAACACTAAGATAGGTAGACACTCACTTCACACTGGAGCTCTAAATTCCGGCACAAACCCACAATCACACAGAGGGGGCGGATGCACCTCACCCAACCCTAAGGTAACACGATGCAACCGGAGATCCTAAGACGGGAGTTGGTCCTAAGGAGTGAATCTACCACACTCAGTACCGAGACCCCACAACGAATTACACGACTGGAAGGTGGGTAGAATTGCTGTCCTAACGGTAAATACCCAACACCAGCTCAAAATCACGATGTACCTCGCTCCACCCTACGTAATGGGGAACAGGGGAAATTTTACCCCGGACACAAAGAAAAAAGAAAAAACCCACTCTGACAGGCCAACAGAGAGACCGCACGGGACTCTATTCTGAAGGTGTGAACTAAAACATAGTCACGCTAACCTGAAACCGGAATACTTTTCCGCTACGGGAGTCGAAGCATGCCAACAGCCTGTCCTCAGGCTATGAAAGTGAAAAGTCCAACAAGAAAGAAAGAGCGACAAGTAGTCCCCTCACGCAAATATCACTATGAGATAGCCCTATCCAGTGCCAAGGAAATGAAAAAAAAAAACCCACTAAAATGAGACCTGTAGATGGCGCCTTCTGCTTGCGCGGCAAATATGCCACTGAAGGCACTCCCTAACACGAAAAACTGACCACACAGGGCCTACCAAAACATGTGCCAGTAAAACTCCAGCAGAGCTCTCAACAATCCTCTAACCAATGAAGGTCAGGACAATAGCAATGGATTTAACGGACCCCTTACATCAGAAACTCAACATAGAGAGTAAGATTTCGAGCAAGCCAACAAAGGCTATTTCACGATCGGCGAATGACTGCACTATTCTACCCCAAATTCCCAGAAATGCGAAAGCAATCACTGCCAACCAAGGCACAGATTCTCAAAACAATACTCGGTTTCCTGAACACACTAATAAAACGCCCCCACTCAAAGTAGTTCTTTCACAGAAGAGATCGAATGCACACGTCGCTGCACGGTAGGCGCTCCTTAACTGACTAGGTTAACGCTACGGACCTGGAATCGGGTGCACAGAAGACGGTCGATTTCCCTATAACCATTCACACTACTGGCGAAAGTACGTGTCTGAACGGTATCAAAATACGGCAAAGCACGGCCTTTGGTTCGGCAAACAACGCACTAGAGGTCATGGCAAGTGTGCGGATTGTGGTCGGACTAACAACGCACAAGCGAGGCGACGGCGCGGCGCCGTAAACGATGAAAACCGAATCGCCAAGGCCAGGATGCCGGGAGGGAAACACAAGGCGCTGTCCTCCGATTTTAAGTCCGATAGAACGACGAGTCCGGATGGTTAGCTTACAGCCCAGCCCAGCAAAATCTTTGGGACAGTTACGGAAACGCATGTCCTATGACTTGACCAAACTCAGGCAGCGGCCTTACCGTAAACAAGGGTAAGGGAGGTCGCGCACACCCAGGGTAGAATGGGAACACTGGCCGACGACCAGGCCCCTTCTTACACCTTACTGTAAAAGATCCTGTCTGGCAAAGCCAACCAACTCACAGATCTCACGCACTCACTAATACATAGATGTTTTTATTGCCCTAACAGACATCCATACTGGTGCACACACACTACCTAGTGTGGGCTAAAGAAAATGAAGTTCCCTAACATCAACGAACTAACAAGAGGGATACAACTATATTGTAGGTGAGTGTAATCGAGACAGCAAGAGACAGCCTAAAGCAATACAGGACAACCCTGTTACTGATTATTCAAAAGAACCTTGTCTCGTAGTGTACCAATCAACCAATGCAAAATATCACAGAAGTTTCCTAAATAAAACTACTACGGAATCGCGACTCAGACGACCGAACGCCCTACACTGAACCGCGATAACCAAAGGGATGGTCGAAGAAGGGGATACTAATCTCCTACCTAGCTCACCTTCATACTTTTAAAGTTGACAGGGGTACAGCCAAATCTGCCAACTGTCAAAAAAACCGACACAGGCGCTGGTATCGGCGAGCTGAAAGAGAACCCTATGCACTAGTCCCCCCGAATCAAGACCACCCCGTACACCAAAGCAGAACCAACTACCTACTTATACTAATAATAGACGGAAAGAGGTATACACGGCATGGACGGAGAAGAACACGCAACTAACAGAAACTACGTAAATCCGGCGGAACTTAAGGCGGCAGACGAGTGCGGAACTGTCACACGGGCAGGCACTCCCCTACCCCACCAACACTCCAAGTGCCGAACGCTCCTGAGTAGGCCCCCTTCCACTCTAGGGCCTAACCCAACCAACCTCCCGTAGCTAGATTAACAGAAAGATAGACAGAGAGCTCTCCCCGTGTCCGTCAGCAGTGTGAGGCAACAGCGGAATTATCTGCCCCTCCCCGGCATCTCCACCAACATCGTCAAAAAAAATGACAGGGTTCAGGAGAGGGGCCAGGCGGGATCCGCGGATCGCCACACACTCACGGACAAACACAAGGAGGCAAAGGTAAACAACTAAGACAAAAAAATCAATCACACTCTGTGGGAATGGGCCATACAGAATAATAAAAGAAAGAAGAGAAGGAAAAGTACAGAAGAGGAAAAAATGAAAGTCGGGAAAAAGTGCCTATAGAGAAATCTGAGCTACCTACACGGGTAAAAAGAAAAAACCCACTCCCAAAAGAAAATATAATCCAAAACACACCACCAACCCTTGGGACTTCCCCCACTCTATTACCACCCCTCCTCTATACCCAACCTAGAATGCTACCACCCCACTCAACAACCAAAGAAGATTAGAGGAGGGACATTCCTAGCATAAAGGATCTACTACACAACACGCACACACAACCAATATCAGAGATAAATATGTTGAGTTTTCTTAACTCCCACACACAGGAGCATGTGCCACACGTTGCATCAGTCACTGCCTTCAAAGGATAGCGAACCTTGGCCACAAATCCCGAGAGTCGGGTTACAGTTACTATCGTTGCACCAGCACTCGTACAAGGGCAAGGGGAGACAGGCCACACTCTCTCCAGCAACAATCACAAGACACAACACGAAGGGACTCACCGTGGGAGCGGAGGACGAAAGTTCTTGCCGCGCCACAGCAGAACTCGCGCCGACGGGGTTCACGGCCCGGGCATCCGGCGGGAGCCCTCCAGCTGACGGCGATCTCCGTGGCTGGCGAGGCCTCGTGCAGGCACTCAGCGGAGCTCGATCTCGGCCGGGATAGCGTCAGCAGCCCAGCGTTCCCAGGGCAGGAAGGTGCAGAGAAGGTGGAAGACGCAGAAAGGTGGGGACATGGGAAGGTGACCAAAAGGTGGGACGAAGCACCAGAGGGAAGGTGATGAAACAAACTCTGCAAGCAATCATGGGTCTGTATATAGTTCCAGAATATGGAGCTGTGTGGGGTGTCTTATGTGACTATGCTAGAAGAGGTAAGCAAACCCCCTCCCTCCTTGCTAACTCGCTCTGCTTTACAGGGAAGAACCCTAATTTGCTATGTGTTGATTGTTCCTTTTTTTTTTTTCTCCTAATAAATTCTACTATTAGCCCCAAAACCCTCCCGCTGCTTACAAAGTCAGGGCTTGCAATCAATAAAAGGGAACAGCTACGGAGAAATGATATCCAGACTCCACCTCTCTAATTTCTCTTTTCCCCTCATTTCCGGAGGAAGGATTAAAGGTTGAAAAATCGCTATACACGGGGAAAAACAAAAATGCGCGAGCATGTGTTATCAATATTTGTTTACACTACTGAGGTTAACCAGAAATCTCAAAAGAGCTGAAAGCCTACGCCAGTTCCGTGATTCAGCAAAATTCTGGTACCAAAACTCACAGCATCTACAATGCACAAAATTCGCTAATTAACTGTCTCACTAATGATTAATAAAATTCACGCTCATCAACATAACCATACTACATATACACATCAAAATTGTGCAATAACATAATCCTACCCTGAATCAACCAATTCAACATGTAATATTCAATATCCTCTCCATGCACACCTCCCTTCCCCCCCCCACATTTTTACACAGACGAACAGGAAACCACAACACAGACACAGACAAGGAGCAGGGCGATGGAGAGTGCTGATGGGGGGAACGCGAGCGCCGCCCGAGAATTTTAGTGGGGCGCTGCACACGCCTGGATGCACGCCGCGCGCTCACGACCAAGACTTGACAAAAAACAAACACGTAGCTGGGATCTACGGTCCCGTAGCAAGCGCAAATATACTGTACAAAAAAAAAAAAAAAAAAAAAAAAAAAAAAAAAAAAAAAAAAAACCCCACCTACCACGGGAGATGATTTCGGCTCGCCAACAGATTTCATACAAATGTCATCGAACTGCGGGGTATTCACGTAACAGGGCCAACTGTGCGGTCACGTCTCTCAGTCAAAAAAGAAAAGGGAAAAAGAAAAAAAAAGAAAAAAAAAAAAAACAAAAAAAAACAAAACAAAACAAAACAAACTTTACATTGACTATGGCTTGATACCATGCCGTACTATGATGGAACCAAAACCACTTTGGTCCCCAGAACTCTCAAATTAAACGGACTACAATTCACAATAACTGGGGTTTTGTAAGAATAACGCGCATTTTATATTGATATGAAACTGTCCACGCCCTATCATCTACTAAGGGCTATGACCAGAACCTCAAATTTCCAGACCTCCGACGAAAAATACACATCTAAACAAAAAACAAACCATACGGAACAATGCTATACCAGCAGGTTGTGAGCGGGATGGAGAGGTTAGGATGGGACACCCAGTGTCTCATGTCACGACCCAGACGAAGGGCAGGCAGGCCGGCACCAAAACGTACGTCACAACGAAGTGACCAGGAACTCTTCAGGATCCCACCGATGGGGTCCGCCAAACCAGGAATGGTTTCAAGAAGCTTGTCTAGACTGAGGATCGTGGTCCTCCCAAATCCTCCTCCCCCTCTGTCCCTCCAACTCCCCAAACCAAACCGAAAACCTACAGCGAGCAGTTCACTCATGCAGTCAATAATGCAGGAAAGTTGGAAACCCGCACGGACTGTACGTGCACGTGAAAAAAAAAAAAAAAAAAGACCCTACCAGTATGGGTGGAAACTTGATTTCACTCTCAAAAAAACAAAACAAAAAAAAAAACGACCCAGTTACACACACACACAAACAAATGAAGAACGTGGAGGGGTGATGAGGGAGGACGGGTCCACAGGCGGCTCACATATGCTAAGAATAGAAGAGTATGGAAGAAAGGAAACACACACACCAACACCCACACCCACGGAGGAATCGGGGTTGCGAAAAGCACGGTTTCGTACTCCTAAAAGATGGGGCCCCCAAAAGGATGGAAGGAAAATGTTAGTAAAATCAACGATAAACCACTATAGAGAGACCCTAATCCTTATGAATGAAAAGGAATATGAAGGAATACGGAAAGTATAGAACGTATCCAAAAGTGACTGGGGAAATATAAAGCCATTAACAGAAGAGAACTCTAGTTTCCGTACGTTGACCTATCAAGAAAAAGTTCAATAGCTGAGCCGTCCGTGACAGTCACAATCATATCGTTCAGCCGTATATTAAAGCATACGCAAAATGAGAAATCAGAATCATAATACGCCAGTAAATTTCCGTCACAATGTATTGTATACTGAAAGTTATATCTATACACGTTTGTCATAATGTTGTTGTTGTCAGTGCACTGAAATTCACATGAACTGTACAATAAACCATGATGATTAAGTCAAAATCCTTAAATTGCGGGTATCTCCATGAATACAGGAAAATCTGCTTGATGTCGAGTCAATAATTCTATAGTAATATACTTTTTTTTTTTTTTTTTTTTTTTTACATTTTTTTTCTCATTTTATATTGCATATTCCGGAAGAAATACATAATTCATTGATTTGTTATTTTTTTAATGTAGGCTCGCCCATTTCCGTATTTATTTCTTCACTTATGTATCTGTCCATTTACTGATTTATCTGTTTGTTCATTTATTTACCTTTACTCATCAATCATCCATTTATAGCGACAGAGCACAAAGAGCTCTGACGTATTCAATTCATGTGTTTCCCAAGGCTGCAGTTAAAAGGGGTCGAAGCAAGAAGCTGGGGAAAACAATGTCGGCCAAAACCTTTGTGCAGAAAACAGAAAGTCCGCAGTAGACATTTTACCGTGTAGCCAGAGGGGAATCGTTTCCTTTCTTCTGCCTTATTTATTGCATTTGAAAACTGATCACAGAGAGAGAGAGAGAGAGACAGGAGACCGAGAGAGAGAGGAGGAATCGTTTCCTTTCTTCTGCCTAGGAGAGAGAGAGAGAGAGAGAGAAGAGCGAGAGAGAGAGAGAAGATGAGAGAGATGAGAGAGAGAGAGAGAGAGAGAGAGAGAGAGAACATGCGCAGTCGTGCATGTGTACATTTTTCATTCGGATGTGTCATTCGTCTTTTCTCCATCTGAGAGAGAGAAAGCATGGGCGGCCGTAGGCTACATGCAAATTCTTTTTTTTTTTTTCTCATTCGAATGCATCATTCGTTTTTATCCTTCTGGCACACACACACACACACACACACACACACACACACACACACACACACACAGAGAGAGAGAGAGAGAGAGAGAGAGAGAGAGAGAGAGAGAGAGAGAGAGAGAGAGAGAGAGCATGCGCGGCTGTGCACCCGCTGGTTTCCCATTCGAATGTATTATTCGTCTTTTGTCCTCGAGTCCTGTCACCCATTAACTAATAATTCATTCTGACTTTAATTCCTTCCTTCTTTTCCTCTTTTATTTCTCCACATCTGGTTTCACACAGCAAACTTACGTAATATTTCACCGACTTCCTTCTTTCATGATTTTCCCATCTGTTACCAATGAAGTCAGTCATTGATACGATTGGCCCCCTTTCAGACTTTTGGCAATTAAAGATTAAAGGTTAAGGTCCCACTGCCTAATGGCTGAAGGGTATGACATTGCATAATGGAAGGCAAATCTAAACTTCTCGTTCCGCCGCCTTCACCTTTCCTGACCAGAATCAGGAATCTCTTTGGCGGTGGACTGTTGTTTAGTTTGGCCTTTAAGACCTACTTCTTTTGTTCCCACATTCACGTCACCTGCTGAACCGATGCTGGATGCTTCAGTTGCTGTTGTTGGGCTTTGTTCAGGATGTTGGAGCTTTCACCGATTCTTTGTATAATATACGTAATGCTTGTGATTTCGTATGAAAAATGTAATACTATTGCTGTTGTTGGTTTTTACGGGTTATGTAATACCCTGTTTGCTCGTGCCTGCGTGTGCGTGCAGGTATGGACGTCCGCGTATGGTGTGTTTTATATGTGTGCGTTGTATCGGCACGTGTAGGTGCACACGTGTGTGTGTGTGTGTGTGTGTGTGTGTGTGTGTGTGTGTGTGTGTGTGTGTGTGTGTGTGAGAGAGAGAGAGAGAGAGAGAGAGACAGACAGACAGACAGACAGAGAGAGAGAGAGAGAGAGAACCAGAGAGAGACAACGAGAGAGACAGAGAGAGAGAGACAGGAAACATGAGAGAGAGAGAGAGAGAGAGAGAGAGAGAGAGAGAGAGAGAGAGAGAGAGAGAGAGAGAGAGAGAGAGAGGGGGGGTAGATAGGCAAACAGACAGACACAGATGCGTGCGCGTGGATATGCGTAAGCGCGAAGGCAGACAGACAGACACAGATGCGCGCGCGTGGATATGCGTAAGCGCGATTGTGTGCGCTTCCGTATGCGCGCACGCGCCCGTGTGTGTGTGTGTGTGTGTGTGTGTGTGTGTGTGTGTGTGTGTGTGTGTGTGTGTGTGTGTGTTTCCCTGTGTGTGTGTGTGTATGTGTGTGTGTGTGTGTGTGTGTGTGTGTGTGTGTGTGTGTGTGTGTGTGTGTGTGTGTGTGTGTGTGTGGTCGCTTGCTTGCACTTGCGTCTTCATGTATAACTGAACATGCCCGCTCGTGTGTGTGTGTGTGTGTGTGTGTGTGTGTGTGTGTGTGT
>JADBJO010002605.1:80000-90000 GCA_016801955.1 Conus betulinus | reverse complement strand
TATTGAAAAAGAAATGAACAATTTGCCCGCGATTTATTATATCCAGTTCAGTGGAACAGAAGTGTTCTTCGTCGTCAATAAGAGAGAGAGAGAGAGAGAGAGAGAGAGAGAGAGAGAGAGAGAGAGAGAGAGAGAGAGAGAGAGAGAGAGAGAGACAGACAGACAGACAGACAGACAGACAGACGGAAACAGAGACAGAGAGACAGAGGACTGAAAACACAACAGCCCACTGTGCAGTGTTTTTCCCATTGTCAGTGTAACTACATTAAAGCTCTCTCACGCTGCACCGTGTTTATTGACTTTCGTGCTCATGCGAAAGAGAAAAGGCCTTTTTTCCTGTTTCACCGTCCTTGACCTTCACAGGCTGTTTCCGCAGGGTCAGGCATCGTGGTGTGTGTGTGTGTGTGTGTGTGTGTGTGTGTGTGTGTGTGTGTGTGTGTGTGTGTGTGTGTATGTATGTATGTGTATATATATATATATATGTGTGTGTGTGTGGTGTGTGTGTGTGTGTGTGTGTGTGTGTGTGTGTGTGTGTGTGTGTAAGTATGCATGCATGCATGCATGATTACATGTAGGTATCCAGGTATGTGTGTGTGTGTGTGTGTATGTAGGTATGTGTGTATGTATACATGTACGTATGTATGTATGTGTGTATGTATGTCTGCATGTATGTCTGTCTTTCTGTTTATCTATCTATGTATCTGTCCATCTCTCCCTCTCTCCCTCTCTCTCTATTTACTAGTCTGCCTACCTACCTACTTATCTTTCTCTATCTATAGATAGCTATCTATCAATCTAACTCTTTATCCATCTCTCTCTCTCTCTCTCTCTCCTCTCTCTCTCTCTCTCTCTCTCTCTCTCTCTCTCTCTCTCTCTCTCTCTCTCTCTCTCTCTAACCATCCAGCTATCTATCTGTCAGCCTGTCTGCCTATCAATTTATTTATCCATGGGATATTTTTGTCCCCAGTTGCTTTCGCTTTGAGTTGCTGAGTGTGTTATAGGCTCAAGTGATGCGACAAGAACCACGCAGTCGAGGTTAATCCGTATGTGCGCCCAGTTCTCTAAGAACCCTGGACAGGTGCCCACACAACATTTGAGCTAATTTTCACCTACAGTCTGGGAATGGTCGATGACTGGGCTTTCAATTTATCAAGTTTTTCTTTTCTTCCCTGGTTATGTCTTTCTTCTCTAACGCTGGGTCAAGCTCCCATCAGGTATAAATTGCGCTCGTGGCATGTGTTTCAAACAGTCTCAGACTTACATCCTGTTTCCTGGCCTGCACATCTGGCTTAGCTATCAAACCGGCAGGGCGGGTTCTCCCTGACATGAGAAGGGGCCAGAGGAATCACTGGCGCCTTGAACTCAGTGGTTCTGGGCAGATCAGGCTCAACAGCCTGAGCAGTCAGCTTGTGTTGAAATTTCTGATTTCAAACAAATAAGTGTCTGCCTGCTGATCTGCTGTGTCAATAATATAAACTATCGCTGAGGATGCTCAGAAGATTTGAAATTAGAACACACACACACACACACACACACACACACACACACACAACTTGGACGGTTCGGTCACAAACCGTCTTCAGGACTGATGACATCAAATGAAAGACAGATAAATATGTTTAGGCAATGACGTATGAAAACATAACGTAAACGGACGAATACGTGTTTAAAGTGTGTGTGTGTGTGTGTGTGTGTGTGTGTGTGTGTGTGTGTGTGTGTGTGTGTGTGTGTGTGTGTGTGTGTGTGTGTGTGTGTTCGCGCGCGCGCGCGCGAAGATTATTGTTCCCCCCCCCCCCCCCCCCCCGAATCTGTTTTTAAATCTGAGCATCGTCAAAAACAATTCATGGAGCTTCAAACTTGTGTATGCTCCTAGGGCACATCACTGGGTACTGGGAGCTGTGGTGAGGGTAACACAACGACAGAAATCTTGGCGGACATACTGGGCCTCACCGCTCACTAAAACAGACCACAAGGTTAAGCAACAACTACCAGCATAACACTTTCCGTTTCTATGAGAGAGAGAGAGAGGAGAGAGAGAGAGAGAGAGAGAGAGAGAGAGAGAGAGTTTATTACTATTAAGCTGTACAGCTCTTTTAGCAAATCGGCGCGATGTGCATTGACAAAACGTAACACGATCTCATTGACATGAAAACCACAGCAGCGCTTTTTTTTTTCACGTTACAAAGTTATGAACGACAAAACGTACCTGATATGTGTGCACAAGCCGTTCAGTGGAGGACAGTCAGCCCAGGCAGAACTGGATCAGGCCGTGGCGAGCGTGCAACCGCCGTACAGCACGTGCTTGAGTGTCTGTGTGTTGTGTGTAGCTGGCACGTCTTCCTTTCCGCAGGTGCGCGAATTTGACACATTCTTCTGCTGACATGTTTCTGTGTTCCTGCTTGATGAACCAGAACACCGAACAGAATACCGAACTCGGATCACAGGAGTACTCGGCAACAATGTCATCCGACTCGCGCAGCACCGCACGCACCCACACCATCTGTCTGATGAAGCACGATCTTTCTCTATGTGAGTTTCTGTGCATATCTCTCAGGCCGTCTCTGGACCTGCCGGACAGTCGAAGTGGCATCATAGTCCTTCACCACTCCCCTGTCAAAGCCTGCCACTGTTCTGTCTATTGAATGGTCAGCGCCTGTGTCGATGACAGAGTGCTGGATTCCCTGGTGAATTATGTCGCAGTCAGACTGACAAGGGCACAAAGGCAGAAGGTTGTCTTCAACATTACATTTGACGAGTCAGATTCGCTGTCGACGTGTGGGGGCTTGAAATGTCGTTCATAAACATCCTATGCAATACACTATACACCGTGATCTTGCTATTCCCTGTCTAAAAAAAAAGCCAGTTCGTTCGCTTCAGAAGTGTTTCGTTGCCAGCACCTACATGTTCAAGCCGTCTTTTTTCGCGCTGTTGTGCTCTTTCCTGATCGCGTCGCACCTGTCTGGGCGGTTTCTTGCTGTAATGTTGGACTCGCCCTCCTCCGTTGAGACAGGATCCGCCATTGTTGTTGTTGTGAGCGGGACGGCTGGCTTCAGTCGCAGGACGATGACGGTGTTTCCACCTTCACCTGCAATGTTCCAGCTTGACACACAGTTTTTTCAGTCAGCAGGGCGTTCAGGGCTGTCTCCACAAGTCGGTGGAAGTCCAGTAACTGGCACTGTCAAAGAATAGTCGAAAATAGAAATTAGTTTTACTGGAACCAGTATTTTGTGCTTTTTTAGAAACATTAGCTATATCAAAACGAAAACGAAACAGCATATCAACCCAAACAAAACAGAATCCTTTCGCTCCTCATCATAACCATACCCCCCACACAACCCTGCCCCGACACACACACACACACACACACACACACACACACACACACCACACCACACCACACCACACCACACACGCTCTTTCTCTCTCTGTCTGAGCTGTCTGAATCTCTCTCTCTCTCTCTGAATCTTTCTCTCTCTCTGAATCTCTCTTCTGTCTGTCTCTGTCTGTCTTTCTCTCTCTCTCTCTCTCTCTCTCTCTCTGAATCTCTCTCTCTCTCTGTCTGTCTGTCTGCAATCTCTCTCTCTCTCTCTCTCTTTTTGTTTCCCAAGGGACATTACTCACACTACCTTCCAGACATGCGGCTGACAGCTTGACAGACACAGGCACCTGGGGTAGCGTGTCTGCTGCTCTGGTCTGTACATTAAGGTCATTGAAGTGGTCTGTGCATAAAGGTCATTGAAGTGGTCTGTACATTAAGGTCATTGAAGTGGTCTGTGCGTTAAGGTCATTGAGGTCATCATCATTGAAGTGGTCTGAAGTGGTCTGTACATTAAGGTCATTGAAGTGGTCTGTACATTAAGGTCATTGAAGTGGTGGTCTGTACATTAAGGTCATTGAAGTGGTCTGTACATTAAGGTCATTGAAGTGGTCTGTACGTTAAGGTCATTGAAGTGGTCTGTACATTAAGGTCATTGAAGTGGTCTGTACATTAAGGTCATTGAAGTGGTCTGTACATTAAGGTCATTGAAGTGGTCTGTACGTTAAGGTCATTGAAGTGGTCTGTACATTAAGGTCATTGAAGTGGTCTGTACATTAAGGTCATTGAAGTGGGTCTGTACATTAAGGTCATTGAAGTGGTCTGTACATTAAGGTCATTGAAGTGGTCTGTACATTAAGGTCATTGAAGTGGTCTGTACATTAAGGTCATTGAAGTGGTCTGTACATTAAGGTCATTGAAGTGGTCTGTACATTAAGGTCATTGAAGTGGTCTGTACATTAAGGTCATTGAAGTGGTCTGTACATTAAGGTCATTGAAGTGGTCTGTACATTAAGGTCATTGAAGTGGTCTGTACATTTAAGTGTCGTTGAAGTGAAGTGGTCTGTACATTAAGGTCTTTTAAGTGTTAGGGTTTGCAAACGTAGTGACATTGGATACGTGTATACAATGAGAATCTGGGAAGAGGACCACTTCTTCTTCATTCTGTAAGATACTTCCCCTTAAATGTATTTGAAATTCTGTATTTTTCTTGAACACTTATATTTCACACTGTTGGATCTATTCTTTAATGAATTTGAAAATGTAATTTTGCGTGTTCTGAGGAAAGGAGAGGGACCATTCTCCTTGCAGTGTGTGGTGTGGTGGGGGGGGGGGGGGGGGTAGGGTATGTAGGGTATGTGTCCGTATATGCGTCAGTGAGCACATTGTTCTCTCGACTGCTTCATTGTGCGAAGCTGGTAAGTAGTAAGGAGTGAAGGGTAGTTTTCTTTCGTCAACATTGTGTGTACGGGCATGCGGTGCAAACACACGAATAATACTTTTTTCTGCCAAACATCACATGCCAGCTGCGATCGTGAGTGCGTCTCTCTCTCTCTCTCTCTCTCTCTCTCTCTCTCTCTCTCTCTCTCTCTCTCTCTCCTCTCTCTCTCTCTCTCTCTCTCTCTCTCTCTCTCTCTATATATATATATATATATATATATATATGTGTGTGTGTGTGTGTGTGTGTGTGTGTGTGTGTGTGTGTGTGTGTGTGTGTGTGTGTGTGTGTGTGTGTGTGTGTGTGTGTGAGAGTGTGTGTGTGTGTATGCGCGCGCGCGCGTTCGTGGTGTGTGTGTGTGTGTGTGTGAGCGTGTATATGTAAGAGAAAGTGAAACTGGAGAGAGAAACCCCCCCCAAAATCGAAAACGAAAATATACAGGGATACACACAAAATCAAAGAGGGGTGGGGAGGGGTGGGGAATGGGGTATAATTTACGAAGAAGAAAGAAAAAGAAACGTGCGTGTGGTGTGTGAGCGTGTCAGAAAGTTAGAGAGAGAAACTAGAGAGAGACAAGAGAGAGAGAGAGAGGAGAGAGAGAGAGACAGAGAGACAGCACAGACAGACAGACAGACAGACAGACAGAGAAAGACAGACAGACAGAGAGAGAGAGAGAGAGAGAGAGAGAGAGAGAGAGAGAGAGAGAGAGAGAGAGAGAGGCAGAACAACAACAACAACAACAACAACAACAACAAACAACACACACACACACACACACACACACACACACACACACACACACACACACACACACACACACAGACCACAAGGAAATCGTGAACGAAGGACAGGGGGAAAAGCATTTGGAAATCCCAATCCAAGCGACACCATCAATCGTTCAGCACATGGGGAAGTAATTGACAAGATTTCCGCCCTTCGCCTTCTGCTCTTCCGATGATCATTGATTGGTCCGGATAATGACCTGTTACTGGACGACTACAGGTGTCCGTGGAATGAGCTCTCTCTCTCTCTCTCTCTCTCTCTCTCTCTCTCTCTCTCTCTCTCTCCTCTCTCTCTCTCTCTCTCATCGAAATATTCCTCTTGACGTTGTCACATGGCGGTCTTCACGTACACACTCACATACAGAGACAATCATGCACATAACCACACATACAAACAGACACAATCATGCACATAACCACACATACATACAGACACAATCATGCACATAGCCACACATACATACAGAGACAATCATGCACATAACCACACATACATACAGAGACAACAATCATGCACATAACCACACATACAAACAGAGACAATCATGCACATAACCACACATACAAAGACACAATCATGCACATAACCACACATACATACAGAGACAATCATGCACATAACCACACATACATACAGAGACAATCATGTACATATAACCACACATACATACAGAGACAATCATGCACATAACCACACATACATACAGAGACAATCATGCACATAACCACACATAAAGAGACAATCATACACATAACCACACATACATACAGAGACAATCATACACATAACCTCACATACAGAGAGACAACCATGCACATAACCACACATACACACAGAGACAATCATGCACATATCCACACATCTGACTCCTTTCTTTCAGTGAAACATTTCAGAAGACAGTTTTCAATTCCTCCCCCGGTATACAAAATAAGATTGCTTTTACCTGCCCCTCACTTCTTTTGGCGCGAGAGGGGTTTGATATTTCTTCTTTTTTTTTTTTTTTCTTTTTTTCTTCTCGCCAATATGTCATTGAACAAGTCGTCCTCCTCCTTTTCTTTTTTTTCATTTTTACTGTACTCCGCCAAAAAAAAAAAAAAAAAAAAAAAAAAAAAATCTAAATCACACTGACGTCTGTCCATTTAGTCATTCTTCAAATTTCTCTCTCAGGCCACACAGACGTCCAATTTGTCCTACACACACAAATAATTATTCTGAGTTCACAGATCCCAATTCTTAGTCATCGAAATACTCCATTCTTGCCATGCGGACAGCCGTCACATAAAATCGTTTAAAAAATCAAAACTTCTCTGGGAAGTAGACATCACAAATCATCTCAAGGGCTGTGAGGGTCCACGTCTCGGTAACACCTCACATGCGCAGGGAGCTTGCCCCTAGAATCAATACTAATGTACGATGAGAGTTCACCTCTCTCTCTCTCTCTCTCTCTCTCTGTGTGTGTGTGTGTGTTCTGGGTTACACTTCGTCCTCATCGTTTCCTCCTGCCTAATCCTTCCCTTTTCTTGAAAAAAAAAAAGGGTTTCTTTTATTCATATGCGCGTTGGAGTGGATGGGGGGGGGTGGGGGGGGGGGGGGGGGGGGGGGGGGGGGGAGCGGGGGGGGGGGGGACATGGCGGCGGGAAACTGGGGCGTATTTTTTGCCTCCGTAAATGTCTGTGTACTTGAGTCATCGCTTTCGCCTCCACATGTCTTGTCTGTACTTATTTACTTCTCTCTCTCTCTCTCTCTCTCTCTCTCTCTCTCTCTCTCTCTCTCTCTCTCTCTGTGCCACCCAGTGATTCTCTTCGATAGTCTTTTTATCCTCCACCCTATATCCGTTCCTCTCCCCCCTTTCTCTCTTTCTCTTCTCTTCTCTTCTCTCTCTCTCTCTCTCTCTCTCTCTCTCTCTCTCTCTCTCTCTCTCTCCTCTCTCTCTCCACGTCTCACAAGCTATGATGCGGACGCCACGCTATGGCGACTGGCAATCCTTCACAGCGAACTCGATCGTCGACAATGTTCCGACTCGGCCAGAAGACGACGACACTGGCAGGAAGGGTCAGGAGATAGTCCATCATCAGTCTACACATACATCAGTTTAGTGACATCGTGTCGCCATTTAGCTTTGTCTGAACGCCTGTGCCCCAATAGTGTGCGCAAAAAAATATTTGTGGTTGTCAGAAGGAGGATGAAAAACTACTGCAGTGGAGATGGTGGTTTTTGGTTGTGATGATGGCGGTGGTGGTAGTTGCGGTGGTGGTGGTGGTGGTGGTGGTGATGATGATGATGATGATGATGATGATGATGATGGCAGCGACGACGATGATGATGATATAAAAAAAAAAAAAAGAGTTAGAACATTAAAAGATGTGCAGAAGGATCAAATGTCTGTAGTTTTCAAATCAACAAATCATTCATTTCCGGGCGAAGAGAGTTCAAAAAGACGTAAAGATCAAGAAAGAAGAATATAGAATATAGGCAGAAGGAGGATGAGAAGGAACAGGGGAGCAAGATACACTTCTAACAGTGAAAAGGAGGAAAACAAAAAGGACAATACGAAGAAGAGGAGGAGGGAAAAACGGGTAAGATACACACACACACACACACACACACACACACACACACACACACACACACACACACACACACACACACACACACACACACACACAAATGAGAAGACAAGAGGACGAACAAAAAGAACATACAGGGACGGAAAAAAAAAAAAGACAAAAAACAAAAAAGGGGAGAAGATTCAAACTACCAAGACAAGACGACGAGTGGAAGAAACAAGAGGATGACGAGGAGGAGGAGGAGGAGGAGTAAGAGGAGAAGAAATGGGGGAAGAAGTGAAGAAGAAGAGAGAAGAGAGGAGGCGGAGGAGGAGGAGGAGGAGAGGAGGAGAGAGGAGGAGGAGGAGGAAGAAGAAGAGAGAAAGAAGAGAAGAAAGAAGAAGAAGAAGAAGAAGAAGAAGAAAGAGGAGGAGAAGGAGGAGGAAGGTGAGGAAGAAGAGGTAGAAGACTTTCAGTTTCAGTTTCATCAAGGAGGCGTCACTGCGCGCGGACTAGTCCATATACGCTACATCACATCCACTAAGTTTTGAGAGCACACTGAGCATAATTTTAAGCTGATGGATAAATGAATTAATAAGTAAGCTGAGAAGTCAGACTTTGAGTACCTACCTAACATTGGCTGGCCCATTTTCGTCATTGTATGTGTGTGTAGTGAACGTACACAGGTGTGTATAATTATGGATGTGTGGGCACGGACCCATGTGTGTGTGCGAGCGCCTGGGTGTGTTCATGAGGTGCGTGTATGCGTATGCATGAGTGTGTGTGTGTGTGTGTGTGTGTGTGTGTGTGTGTGTGTGTGTGTGTGTGTGTGTGTGTGTGTGTGTGTGGTGTGTTTGTGTGATTTGTGGGGCTTGTGTGATCATACGCACGTTTCTGCACATATATGTGTAATATATGTGTCTATGTGTGTGCCTGTATGTGAGTGTATATGCATGTGCGTATATGTATGCGCGTGCGCGTTCATGGGTGTGCGTGTATGTGCGCACGCGTGCTACATGTGCATATGCTACATGTGCATGTGCATATGTGTGCGCGTAGGAGCGAGCACATGCTAACTCGCGCATGTGTGTATATATGCGTGCGTGAGTGCGTGCGTGCGTGCGTGCGTGCGTGAGACTGCGTGCACCTTTGAACGTTTGTGGGAAATGAATGTTCAGAAGATGATTTACGAACAAGAACAAGAACAAGAACAAGAACATCAAATACAAGATACAAGTGCATGCACGCGCGTGCGCGCACGCACATACACGTAAAAACAGCGACCCCCCCCACCCCCACCCACCCCACCCCCGCACACACACGCACACACACACACACACACACACACACTGACTCACTCTCACACTCACACACACACTCACACACACACACACTCACACAACAAGATTTTGTACACTTTAAGTCCGTGGACTCTCTAATTCACACGCCTGCAGAAGAAAAAAGAAGAAGAAGAAGAAGAAGAAGAAGAAGAAGAAGAAGGAAGAAGAAGAAGAGGAGGAGGAGGAGGAGGAGGAGGAGGAAGAGCAAGAAGAAGGAAAAAACAAGAAGAACGAGAAGAAGGGGGAGATAGGCTGACTAGAGTGGCGGAGAAGGATAAAAAAAAAAGAAAGAAAGAAAAAGATAAACCACTAATGGAAAGGTGATCCATTTTGTTTTGACATCGTCTGTAAACAGAATACCATCAACGCTGCAATGAGAAGAGGAAAAGGCACTCGTTATTCTAATGAAGCCAGCGGTGGATGATGCTATTACGCGTGCGTCTAGAATAGCATCGTTACATTGCGGTACTGCCAAGACAGGGTGAGACAGACCGACAGACAAACATAAGAGGCAACAAAGGAGACACAGACACACAGACAGAGACAGACCGACAGACAACAAAAGAGGCAATGAAGG
>JADBJO010002605.1:37500-45000 GCA_016801955.1 Conus betulinus | reverse complement strand
CACACACACACACACACACACACACACACACACACATACACACGTACACGTGCTCTTCTCCGTGCAAACACACACTGAGAAATTTCTGCTTGAGCAATAATGTTTTGTTTTCCACTACTAGTTTTTTTTTCTTCTTTCTTTTTCATTTTTCTTCTATTTTCCCCCAACTAATCTCTTATACACCATGCATAGTCTGTGTGTTCTCTGACAAATGGACATATTTTTGCTGATCTTAGTGTTTTGGCATTTGATACAAAGTGTCTGGGCTGTTAATGTTCTAATGTGTGGTGTACTGGCACACTCACTCTGATAATGTGTTGCTTATACAAAGGAAACAACATAGATGAAACGAAGGACTTCATTATTTTCAGGTTTTCGTTTTGTGTTACACATACACCCCACACACACTCTCTCTCTCCCCCCCCCCCCCCCCCCCCCCCCCGCCCTCTCTCAAATATGTTAACAATGGTAGTTACATGTTACAGACACGATACCAAAGCAAAATTTATGCATATGTATGCAACGTATGTACACACGCCTGAAAGGGTATCATTGGTCCCGATTGCCAGCCTCCCTCTCCTTCCTCCTATCCAAGCGCGTGAGCGCGCTCCACGTCACACCACCACCACCACCACCCACCCACCCCAACACCCATCCAACCCCAATGCGCGCACGTACGCGTGTATGTGTTTGTATGCAAGCGTTTGTATGTATATGCGCGCACGTTTGCGTGTGTGAGGATATTGAATTATGTGTTCTTGTGAGTATGCATACTTACATGAATGTGCATGCCTGTATTGTTCTGTCCACATATGTGCTCTGTGCTCTGTGCGTGCGTGCGTGTGTGTGTGTGTGTGTGTGTGTGCGTACGTGCGTGCGTGCGTGCGTGTGTGTGTGTGTGTGTGTGTGTGTGTGTGTGTGTGTGTGTGTGTGTGTGAGTGAGAGAGAGACAGAGAGAGAGAGAGAGAGAGAGAGAGAATGGACAGCAGCAAGAGGCAGGCAGAGAGATAGAAGTGATTCAAACTTCATTAGAAACCCGTACAGCGAAAGATGGATAAGTAATTCCTATTACGGCCAAATACAAACCAAATGGATGTTTCACCATCACTCATAATTTCTCCACTGCCAGATCCTGACTATCACACGTAGGCATTACCTGAAGAAGCTCACGCAACTGCAGTGTGTCTGTCGCGGTGGGGGTAGGGTACTGGAGGAGACGAGCGGATTAAACTCTTCGCTTATTACGCGTGTGATTTGTTACCAATTTGATGCGTCAATGTTGGTATACTTAAGGCGTTGCACAACTTCAGAGGCCCGCGTCACTGTGGTCTTGTTGAAAGGGGAAAGGTTTTGAAGGCTCGGATGCCGTATAAAAGTGGCATTTAATGACCAGTTGATAATCTTTTTTTTATCCTTCTGTTCGATAATTCTGTCTGCCTCTCTACTTGTGGCTAAGCATTTTCCGTCAATCTTAATGAGTGGTTTGGAAATCTGTTTATCAGCACGTTCAGACTGGCTGGCTGGCTGCCCTCCCTCCCTCCCTCTGTCTGCTGTACTTTTTCGCGCGCGCGCGCGCGCATGTGTGTGTGTGTGTGTGTGTGTGTGTGTGGTGTGTGTGTGTGTGTGTGTCTGTGAGTGTGTGTGTGCGTGCGTGCGTGCGTGCGTGCGTGTGTGTGTGTGTGTGTGTGTGTGTGTGTGTGTGTGTGTACGTGTGTGTGTGCGCGCACGCGTGTGTGTGTACGTGCGCGCGTGTGTGTGCATGTGTGTGTGTCTGTGTGTGTTCGCGCGCATGCGCGCGTGTGTGTATGTGTGTGTATGCGTGCGCGCGCGTCTGTCTGTGTGTGTGTGTGTGTGTGTGTGTGTGTGTGTGTGTGTGTGTGTGTGTGTGTGTGTGTGTGTGTGTGTGTGTGTGTGTGTGTGTGTGTGTGTGGTGTGTGTGTTCGTGTGTGTGTGTGTGTGTGTGTGTGTGTGTGTGTGTGTGTGTGTGTGTGTGTGTGTGTGCGTGAGCGCACGTACACGCGTTCGAGCGTATGTGAGTTCGTGTGCATGTGCGTGTATATCTGCATGTATGAGCATGTGTGTATATATGCGTGATTGTGCATCTAAGCCCAGGAACCTGGAGAAAAGATGGATTGAACTAACCTCCGCTCGGCTGAAGCAAAGCCGCCACCAGGTCCACTGCGCCATGCCGCGCTCGCTGTATGCGAAGGCCGTACAGCAAGTTCTCTCTGTCTGTTTGCCTGTCTGTCTGTCTGTCTGTCTCTCTCTCTCTTTCTCTGTGTGTGTGTGTGTGTGTGTGTGTGTGTGTGTGTGTGTGTGTGTGTGTGTGTGTGTGTGTGTTTGTGTGAGTGAGAGAGACACATATTTGTGCAGACAAGACAATTCAATAATGAAAACCTCTAATTCACGTCAGCAACAATGCAGTTTATAGTAACTTTACCTATGAAATATTCTCTTTCTCTGTCTGTCTCTCTCTCTCTCTCTCTCTCTCTGTCTCTCTCTGTATCACTCTGTCTCTGTCTCTCTCTCTCTCTTCAGAGAGGAGGAGGAGGAGGAGGAGGAGAAGAAGAAGAAGAAGAAAGAAGAAGAAGAAGAAGAAGAAGAAGAAGAAGAAGAAGAAGAGAAGAGAAGAAGAAGAAGAAGGGCGAGGGTTAGGAGGAGGAGAAGGAGGATGAAGAGAAGGAAAACATCTGTGATGAGAAGGAGGAGGAAGCGGAGAGAGAGAGAGAGAGAGAGAGAGAGAGAGAGAGAGAGAGAGAGAGAGAGAGAGAGAGCAGCACATACAATGATATCACATGGGAGAAAAACAGGGAGGTGAGGGGGGGGGGGGGGGGGGGGGGGGGGGGGGGGGGGGGAAGAAATGCAAGAAAAAAAATGAAGACTTAAAACAAAAATAACTGAAAGACAGTGAAAACGAAAAGAAGACAGAAGAAAATAGAGACGACAGTGAATATAAAGATCACACAATACAGCATGCCGAATCATAAACTACTCACGAGAACCGGAAAGTAATCTGCACGATCAACAGACCACGGAGTTAGTTGCACACCATTCCCAGCACCCTTCAATATGTCTAGGCAAGCAACGGAACTGGACACCCAGGTAATCATGTGAATGACCGACCACTAAAGATAGATGAAACACCGACCACTAAATCCGTCCTTCTCCGCTCTCTCCATTCTCAAGACATGGACAGGAAACGGGAAACATGGACAGGAAACACTGACGTCCTCAGCTGGACGGCCGAAACCAATCAGAGAGCTGGGACCAACAAAGGGCAGATGGCAAACAGTCCCCATCCTCAAGACATGGACAGGAAACACTGACGTCCTCAGCTGGACGGCCGAAACCAATCAGAGAGCTGGGACCAACAAAGGGCAGATGGCAAACGGTCCGGGGCTGATTCTGAATGGGGGTCTGGAATGCCGGGTGGACGATAATCGTGATGGATGAAAAGGAGAGGGGATGCGGTAGTCTCTCTATCACCTCTGGACAGGAAAATTCCCGTACGGTGAACGCGTGGGTAGTACCGTATCTGGATAATTGTGTTATGTCTATCTCTTCTGCTTGGTGTTCTTTTCTACTTACCTATATCTGTTTCATATAGGCCTGACTGTTGCTGTTAGCGTGCCAGCACGCATGCAAACGAGTACACACACACACACACACACACACACACACACACACACACACACACACACACACACACACACACATACACACGCGCGCGCGCGCAAAAGTGGAATTTAAACACAAAAAAAATAGGCTTGTCATCACAGATGTTTTCCGGTCTCTGGCTGCGTGTGTGCTCGCTCTCTTTCTCTCTCGATTATCATATCACTCACACCTTCTCCCCCCCCCCCCCCCCTCTCTCTCTCTCTCTCTGCCCCTCCAACTTTCTTTCCTCCTCTCCTCCTCTCTCTCTCTCTCTCTCTCTCTCTCTCTCTCTCTCTCTCTCTCTCCATCTTATTGCCTCCATTCTCTGTCTCCTCTGATATTCTCCCCGGTGTTTTGCTCTGTCTCTGCTTTTTTCCGGAGAAAGTGAAGATTGCTTTGGCAGTGGTTTCGTTTCCACTCTATTCATATGATAGTGTGTCATGAAGCTGTTCAAGACTGCCTTTTTGCCAGAGCCAATAATACAGTATCTCACGACCATACCTTTAAATTCACATCTCATTTAAAATGCGTTATGTTTGCTTGTATTGTGTGTCAACGCTGATGACGATTTGGTTCTGTAAGATTAGGAAATTGACCTTTCCTCTGAGTAAAAGGCAAGGTTTCGAAATAGGGGCAACAGAACAGCTGATCTGTTATCCTTGGTAAAAAGATAACAACCGTTATCACTGTCGTCTCTCTCTCTCTCTCTCTCTCTCTCTCTCTCTCTCTCTCTCTCTCTCTCTCTCTGTGCGAGTGTGAGGGCGGGAACGCACGCGCCGTGTGTGTGTGTGTGTGTGTGTGTGTGTGTGTGTGTGTGTGTGTGTGTGTGTGTGTGTGTGTGTGTCTGTTTGTGTGTGTGTGTGTGTGTGTGTGTGTGTGTGTGTGTGTGTGTGTGTGTGTGTGTGTGTGTGTGTGGTATGTCTGCGTGTCTGTGTGAGCGGGTGAATCATAGACCGTGTCAGGGCACTCACCTGTGAAAAAGACGAAAAGCAGTCAGTTCCTCAACACACACCTTTATTACAGGTACTCGCGGGTTTACAAATGAGCAAACCACTTCGTAATTAGTCAAGTCATTAGAACTAAGTCAACGGTTTCGGTTGTAGAGACCTTTCTGGGTTGGATGTTTAGGGGAACGGAGATGGGTGGTACAGGGTGCAGACTGGGAAGACGGAACGGCATGGAACTAGGAGCGAGGTTCACCTAAGGAAAGTGGACCATTCGTATTAATCATTTTGGCAATTCTCCGCGAGGAGTGTACAGTATTCAGTCGCTCTTTGCGCTTCTCTCTCTCTCTCTCTCTCTCTCTCTCCTCTCTCTCTCTCTCTCTCTCTCTCTCTCTCTCTCTCTCTCTCTCTCTCTCTCTCTCGTTAGCTGTGCCACAGCTGTAGCATTAATTCCAATGTCACTCATTCTGACTCCTGCATGTACAGCTGCATCCTGATTGTCTCTCTTCTGACCACAACACCGTCATGATTGTCCCTCTCTTTTGATCACAGCACCGTCCAGACTGTCCCTCTTTTGATCTGGACTGTCCCTCTTTTGATCACAACGTCGTCCAGATTGTCCCTCTTTTGACCACAACACCGTCCAGATTGTCCCTCTTTGACCACAACACCGTCCAGATTGTCCCTTTTTGATCACAAACACCGTCCAGATTGTCCCTCTTTTGACCACAACACCGTCCAGATTGTCCCTCTTTTGATCACAACGTCGTCCAGACTGTCCCTCTTTTGATCACAACGTCGTCCAGACTGTCCCTCTTTTGATCACAACGTCGTCCAGACTGTCCCTCTTTTGATCACAACGTCGTCCAGACTGTCCCTCTTTTGATCACAACGTCGTCCAGACTGTCCCTCTTTTGATCACAACGATCACAACGTCCCTCTTTTGTCCAGACTGTCCCTCTTTTGATCACAACGTCGTCCAGACTGTCCCTCTTTTGATCACACAACGTCGTCCAGATTGTCCCTCTTTTGATCACAACGTCGTCCAGACTGTCCCTCTTTTGATCGCAACACCGTCCAGACTGTCCCTCTTTTGATCACAGCACCGTCCAGATTGTCCCTCTTTTGATCACAACACCGTCCAGACTGTCCCTCTTCTGACCACAACACTGTCCAGACTGTCCCTCTTTTGATCACAACACCGTCCAGACTGTCCCTCTTGATCACAACACCGTCCAGACTGTCCCTCTTCTGACCACAACACTGTCCAGATTGCCCCTCTTCTGACCACAACACCGTCGAGTCTACAGGATGCAGCATTAAAATTATGTCGTCATAGGTAACCCCCATCAGAAGAGACATTGAAATATCGCTCAGTCGCTCAGCTTTTTTTGTGTGTGTGATGGTGTTTGGCCTTGTTTAATACACAAAAAATACCATTTGAATCGCCCTTCGTACGATAGTAAATTGCTTATCCAAAGACAGAAGGAATAAGGGGGCCACGACAGTACCCATGAGTTTACAAAGACAACCTTGACACGGATGTACCACGGGCATTGACGTGGAGAGGAAGTTCAAACTATGAGAACATGGCATGGAAAGTCGCAGAATCTGAGACTGCTGGTTCCAGTCAGCAGAGTCAGTGTGAGTGATAACGCTCTCAATAGGGCGCCGCCACGTCCGTCCAACAACAGTTCTCCCAAACTTGCAGACACTGAAGGGCTGGTAAAGAACTCACCTCAAAGCGTGGCCGTGAAGATGAGGGAAAGCTGAACCACTCTGCCGGGGGCGCCTTCCATTACAGTTTCTCCAGCCACCATTTCAGGCAAGCTACTGAAATCCAGAGCACGCTCAGTCATTTCGGGAGAGGCGCCTTCCGGGGCCGATAAGTTTCACGAATATAGACGAACCCATGATATACCAGCCCACATTCTGATATGCCAAGCACTGCACAACGGCGGCTGATTTTTGTTTGTTATCTCCGCTAAGGACTTTATGTCTTTGTGTCCGCGTCTATTAGATGAATTGTTCAGGATTTACTAAAGACCGGTGAACCGATTTTAACTGAACTTGGTGTAAAGATGGAAGTTGCCAAAGAACGGAGCCACTGAGTTCCAGTGCGGATCCCTGATGCGAAAGTGGATCGGGGCAAGGATTCCGGATCCATTTAGCAGGATTACACAAAAAACAAAGGGAGAAACAAACGATCAAAGAAAGAAAGAAACAAACAAAACTACCAAACTGATTATCAAGAAAGATACTGCAATAATGGTACGTGACACAAGACCGACACTATCAAATGTTGGTGCGGGTCCATGATACGGCTCTGGATTTAAATATGGATTCAAGATCTGTTCAGCAAGATCACACACACACACACACACACACACACACACACACACACACACACACACAAACAACACACACACACACACACACACACACACACACACACACACACACAACACACACACACAACACACATACACACACACAACACACACACACACACACATACACACACACGCGCGCGCGCCTATTTCAAGAAAGTTTAGTCAAAAGGGTGGAACGGAGCACGAGGACGAAGCCATTACATTTTGATGCAGATCCGTGGAGTAAATTCGAAACCAAGACGGATGCATGATTCGTTGGACGTTGGCGGAGGTCTGCGTTCTCGCAAAAGATGTCCTAGTCTTTGTGTCTTTTTCGTGCCTTCCCGATCTGCTATCCTGAATTATTGAGCGCGCTTTCATTAGTCGTTGGATGTGTGCTGCACTGTCCTTACATCTCATACCACTTGGCATTGTGGCCGTCAGCGGTTTCTCGCTGCCCGTTCTGAAGAGCAAGAACGAGGTACTTCTGTTTGCCTGTTTTGTTCTAGATGTTGTTGTTGTTGTTT
>JADBJO010002605.1:27500-30000 GCA_016801955.1 Conus betulinus | reverse complement strand
GTATATGTTCTGCTGGAGACATTTTGGTTCAACATTCCACATGAATACATGGATTTCACGTGCGGGGTTTTTTTTCTTTCTCACCCAGTGAAAACCGAACTTATATTGCTGTTTGCTACCAGTATCTGCAGAAATTCAATCACTCCTTGTCTGGAAAGTTCAAAGTCTGCTCGTAACTTCAAGTCAAGTATTCCTGCCACCAGATTTCAAGACTGAATCAATCTGTTGGTGATTTAAGACTATGTACCTTCCTTCGAAGTAGTCTCCGATGTTACTGCCAAAACTTTTGAACAGAAATGATGGAAATTCTGCAAAGAGAAAAAAGAAATCAAATCAAGCACTTCTGCGATCCAGGGTTTGTAATATTGGCACATTGCTGATACTGTGGATTTTCAGTCACGTTCCGCAAAATATTTTAACCGATCGATCGTGACTGATACCTGCGAAATAAAAACCAGATGACTTTGGTGCAATTTAGGCCCACACTTTCAAAACTTAACATTATACGCCAGGAGATTTTACAGCTCCGTTACCATGAACACACAACTGCAGAGCAGGAGACGTGGGACGGATGGGGAAAAAGGTGGCAGCTGGGTGGGAATGGGGGGTTAAATGGAGATGGGGATAGAGGACACAGCAATCTACCATGCTTTTAAAGCTGAAACGTAGGTTGTATCGTAAGCATCACAATAACAACAAAAACAACTTTGGTTGTATTATGAGCATCACGATAACATCACAAACAACATTGGTTGTATTATGAGCACCACGATAACAACCAAAACAACATTGGTTGTATTGTGAGCATCACGATGTCAACAAAAAAACAACATTGGTTGTATTATGAGCATCACGATAACAACAAAACAACATTGGCTGTATTATGAGCACCACGATAACAACAAAAAACAACATTGGTTCTATTATGAGCACCACGATGACAACAAAAACAACATTGGTTGTATTGTGAGCATCACGATAACAACAAAAACAACACATTGGTTGTATTATGAGCATCATGATAACAAAAACAACACTGTTGCATTATGATCATCACGATAACAACGAAAACAACATTGTTGTATTATGAGCACCACAATAGCAACGAAAAACAACAATGGTTGTATTATGAGCTACATGATAACAACAAAAACAACAATGCTTGTATTATGAGCAACACGATAACAACGAAAACATCGGTTGTATTATGAGCACCACGATAACAACAAAAACAACAATGGTTGTATTATGAGCACCACGATAACAACAAAAACAATGGTTGTATTATGAGCACCACGATAACAACAAAAAGAACAATGGTTGTATTATAAGCACCATGGTAACAACAAAAACAACAATGGTTGTATTATGAGCAACACGATAACAACGAAAACAACAATGATTGTATTATGAGCACCACGATAACAACAAAAAAACAACAATGGTTGCATTATGAGTACCACGATAACAACAAAAACAACAATATTGTATTATGAGCAACACGATAACAACGAAAACAACATTGGGTGTATTATGAGCATCACGTTAACAATGAATATCCTGTTTCATTGAAACAACGAACGTTGAAAGAACCACGAAACACGAAGAAAAGATGAAACACGACAAAATCGGATTTACCGGACGAGAGAGAGAGAGAGAGAGAGAGAGAGAGAGAGAGAGAGAGAGAGGAGAGAGAGAGGAGGAGAGAGAGAGAGAGAGAGAGGTTGTCACACTTTGTCTCCAAACTAACAACCTTCACTGCAAAAATTACAATGAATGCATTTAAAAACAATAATTTTACAAAGTCCATGAAATATTTCGACTGAATCCAAACCGACGAAAAAACGTGACTGAAAACCGTTCAGCGCTGCTTGGACATGCACACACGTACCCGTACATATGTTAGTACCATGCGTCTTTTCTGCCCCCCTCCCACTCTCTCTCTCTCCTCTCTCTCTCTCTCTCTCTCTCTCTTCTCTCTCTCTCTCTCTCTCTCTCTCCCCCTCCTCCCCTCCCCCCCCCCCCCCCTCTCTCTCTCTGTGCATGTGTTTGCGCGTGCCGTATGTGTGTCTGTGTGTGTGTGTGTGTGTGCGTGTGTGTGTGTGTGTGTGTGTGTGTGTGTGTGTGTGTGTGTGTGTGTGTGTGTGTGTGTGTGTGTGAATGATTTTCAGTGTGAATGTGTGTGTGTGTGTGTGTGTGTGTGTGTGTGTGTGTGTGTGTGTGTGTGTGTGTGTGTGTGTGTGTGTGTGCGTGCGTGCTTGCTTGTGTGCATGCATGCGTGTGTGTGTGTGTGGTGTGTGTGTGTGTGGTGTGTGTGTGTGTGTGTGTGTGTGTGTGTGTGTGGTGAGTGGCGCGCGCGCGCGCGTGCGTGCATTTTTGCGTCAGTGTTAGTAAGAGTAAAGAAACGAACTCTTCTGCAGTAGTGCTTCATTTTTTTTTCTATGCAACAGCATGTACTCTCCAAAACCTTAGGCCCGACGCATACAGCAGGACATATACT
>JADBJO010002605.1:15000-17500 GCA_016801955.1 Conus betulinus | reverse complement strand
TCAATACTGATAACAATGATAATAGCAGCAGTAACACAATAGTAGTAGTAGTAGCAGCGGTAGCAGTAGTAGTAGTAGCAGCGGCAGTAGTAGTAACAGTCGTAGTTGTAGTAGCAGCAGCAGCAGCAGTAATAGCGTAGTCGTAGTAATCGTAGTAGTAGTAGTAGTAGTAGCAGTAATAATAATAGTTCTATGCGCTAGTGAGTGAACAGATGTACCTGTCAGTATCGGATTAGCGTGTAGCCGTTTCTGGTATTGGATGCAGGAATGTAAAAGATGAGATGGCGAAAAAGAAAAAAAGAAAGAAAGAAAAAAAAAAAAAAAAAAACCGGCGCCCAGGAAAACCGAGCAGCCAGTGCCGTCATGCAAAGCGACAAGACGAGCCTGATCGGGTCAGACAAACCACCTGACACACACACACACACACACACACACACACACACACACACACCCACTGGTCCTGGTGAAGCTCGGAACCAAGTCCCCACCGACTGAATGCACTGCAGGTTCAAGTGACGGCACCTGTCGCTACGGCCAAGAGGACCACGCAAATGCAGCACCCCGTTCAAGGCTGTCACAATGTTTTCACTCCGAACTGGCATGCAGCACAGTGTTTCTGGGATGGCCTGTCTGCTTGGTCTCTGGAACTATTCCACACGACCTTTTTCTTTCCACCATTAGTTCTATATTTGCGAAGTGTGTTTCTTGGAGCTGGTATCACGTGCCAGTGAACATCATGGTTGGTAAATACGTGGCTGTAACTGGCTTGGAAATCAAATGGTACACGAAACTGGATAAGCCCTTTTTTTTTTAAAATTTTTTTTTTACAAAGGATAAGCCTTAAAGCTTCATTTCTGATCGACTTTATTTAAACATCGCTTGATCTGCTACAGGATAGAAGACAGAAAAAGCCAAAAGGACATAGCGAAACCACACCACCAGCCATTCCAATGTCACTGACAATTTTACTCCGTGTGCCAGACCAGCATCTGGCGGAGCAGTCTGACAGCCCGAACATGGAATTTTGCTGCGGGCATTTTATCGTCTGACATACCTTCAATGAAACAGATTCGAAATAATCATTGGTTTTAATTTGTGTATCCCTGTTTGGAAGGGGCATTTCACCTGTAAACAGCATCGCGTAATACAAGCCTTAAACTGATCCCTACTTCCGGGGCCGGTATATGTAGACACTAAATCTTGCACATATGCTCGTGACTCCATCACCCCTGGAAATGCACAAGCACCGGGTCAGTCTCTGCCACACACGCACATGTCGTCAAGCAGCTATTCATTGTGCACTGAATGCGTTTTGACTTAGCATGTCTACAGTTAAGTTAGCATGTGTACAAGTAAGTGTTCGTAGCCTCACGTGTCTTAGCCTCTCAAAACTCTCAATTCCCTGTGTGATCGAATTTATAACCCAAAGCGACTTTGGCGAAAAGATGAGACATCCGTCAAGAAGCTCAAGGGAAATATCTACACAGAGAAACGATAACCCGGGTAGATAACGATTCTTATCTTGTAATGCTTTTTCTCTCGACACGCAAATATCTTTTTTAAAAGTATATAACGAATATGCTGTGATTTGCGACATCCGGATGCCGGCACTTCCGGTGGCGTAGTGTTTTTTTCCTGTGGCATAACTGATCGTGTGAGCGTTCTCTTTAAGCACATGGATCACCTCCCTTGGGTGACAGCTGCCGTGCATGGGCTGTGGAATGTTTTACTGTTTGGTAGTCTTGGCAGACTTGGACACCAAGGATCACCTGATCTGCCAAAGTTCACTTGATTTTGAGCTGACCTAAGTTTTTCGTTTTTTGTTTGTTTGTTTGTTTGTTTACAACGCTAGGGTTCAACGTCAGTGAGTCATACGGGGTACCACAAATCGTGACATTGTATATCAGTGAGAAGCTGTACTAACAACTTTAATGAACAACACACCGTTTTACGCTGCATTTCTTTCACACACACACACACACACACACACACACACACACACACACACACACACACACACACACATACACACACATCCATTTATACATGCTCGAGCATTTCCCAAGCCACGCCAAATGTCTGAGATAAAAAGCAGGATTGTTGGTCCTCGTTTGGAAGGTTTTCTCAGACATCGTCTGTTGGAGAGGCATTATCGGTGCACGGGGAATGATTCAAGTTTTTTTTTTTTTTTTAATGTGAATCTAATCGCTTCGTCTCTCTCTCTCTCTCTCTCTCTCTCTCTCTCTCTCTCTCTCTCTCTCTCTCTCTCACACCACACACACACACACACACACACACACACACACACACACACACACACACACACACGCACGCACACACACATACCTGCACACCCCCCACACCGCCCCTTCCTTCCCTCTTTTCTTTTTCCTCACGTGCACCCTTTTTTTTCCACATTCCTTTGAACGATCAAGACGAAATCACTGTGCAATGACTATCCAGACATCAAGCTTTTTGTCCATTGACATCAGAACTACTC
>JADBJO010002604.1:295000-300120 GCA_016801955.1 Conus betulinus | reverse complement strand
CACACCCCCACCACCCCCACACACACACACACACTCACTCACAACCCCCATCCCACACCACTGCCCCACCCCCCCCCCCCCCACACGACATCCACAACACACCCCACACACCCACCGCCCACCACCACCACCCCACACACCCCCACTCACACACAAACCCTATCAGTCTCGAAACTTATAAATCACCACCGTGCCCCCTCTTTCAACCCACCTCCGCCACCCCCACCCACATCCCCCACCCCCCCCCACTCTCCTCTTCACCCCTCCCCTGACACTCCTCGCATACGCGCACAGAAACAAGGCCGACCACGGCGACAACTCTCCAGGACCACTCCATTGCAGCCACCTCCCCCCCCCCCCCCCCCCGGGACGTGTAGTGGGGGGGGGGGGGGGTGAGGGGGGGATGTAGGAGGCACAATCGATACTACGACCTATCCTGCCTCACAATTGCAGTTTCCACAAAAGCAACGACAAATCAACCTGAGCGCGCAAGGTAGGTGTAGAAGAGTAGACGGGGTGACCAGAAGCCATCAATGGTGGATTCGCCGTCGCAGCTTTAATCGACCCCGTATCTCCATCTCACGCCTTCTGGTCACTTTCGTTCTCCATTCTCACTTGCCATGTAACGGTGATCATTTGGTTCCCCCCCCCCCCCCCCCCACCGCCCCCTTACCTCCTACTCCCCCAAACCACCACAAGACTTCGTTATTGAAGAAGGTCACCGGTGGGTGCTTCTACCCATCCTTCTGGAAGGACCCCCCCCTCCCCCCCCCCCCGTGTTTTTTTTCTCTTCACGACCCCTCCCCCCCCCCCCCCCCCTTTTTTTTTTGTTCTTGCCTTTTTGTTTCTTTTTTCCACCTTGTTCTGTCTGGGAGGGAATTGATTTTGACATGAGGACAGAAAGCTGACTTTATAGGGCCTGCCGTGACCGTCTTGACACGACTCACGACGAGACACTGCTTAATGACCACTACTTCTGAAACGGACAGAAGGAGATGAGGGAGAGAAGAGAGGGGGCTAGTGGGGAGAGAGAGAGAGCGAGAGAATCGCAGGCATGGTTAGGGAGAGAGATGGAGAGAGGAGACATAGACCCGAGCATAGAGCAGAGAAAGAGAGAGATAGAGAGAGAACCTAAAGACACGACGGCCAGAGGGGTTGGTGTTGGGTTGGGGCGAGGAAATATAATTAAGATACGTGTGGCAGTTTCTTCCCCTAATCTTAATGCCTTATGCACACTCGTTTACTTCTGCTTCTTCATCTTCTTCTTCTTCTTTCTTTCCTTCTTTCTTCTTCTGTCTTCTTCTTCTTCCTCTTCACCCCTCCCCCTCCACCTCCGCCCTCTTACCTACCTTCCTGCTATCCCTTTCTTCCCTCTTCCTTCTCCTCTTCTTCGCTTGGTGTTCTTCTTTTCTTACTCTTCCACCACCTCCCACCTCCGCCTCGTCCTCCGCCCTCCTCCTCTTCCTCATTTCCTTCTCCTTCTTGGTCTTCTTCTTCTTCTTCTTTGTCTCTTCTTCTTCTTCTTCTTCTTCTGTCTTCTTCTTTCTTCCTTCTTTCTTCTTCTTCTGCTCTCGTCCGTCGTCGTCGTCGTCGCGTCGTCCTATGAGGGGGGGGAGCTCACTAAAGGACGCTTCGATGCACAGGACCCAGTTTTGAAGAAACAGAACTCTCTCTCTCTCTCTCCCCTCGCTCCTCTCCTCTCTACTCTCTCTCTCTCTCCTCTCTCTCTCTCTCGTCTCGCTCTTCTCTCTTCTTCCAACGCCGTTCACCCTTCCCCCCCACATTCCATCTCCCCCCTCTTTTCCTCTACGGTCCGCTCTCACTTTCGACAGATCACCTCGTTACACGTCTCCGTGTTCGGTCCTTCCCTTCATCACACAGGGGGATAACGGACCCATCAACGGCATGGGCAGGCACGTTTGTCTGCTGGTCTTTGCCTTCAAACGGAGACCGGCAAGGAGCTGGCAGCCAGCCTGATGCCACAACTGCTCTTGAGTCGTTCGGGGTCGTCAGCCACCAGACCAGGAGGAGTGGAACACACAAAACCCACAAAAACCAGGAGGATCAAAGCGTCTCGGTGGATACGTATCAGGTGCAAGGTTTTTCGTTTTTTTAATTTACCGCATGGTGTGACGACGGCGCACCTGCTACGCTGGTCTTGCAAGTTGACTCAATGAAGCGGAAGAGTAAGCTGGTAGTTTTCAAGCTGAAAAGAAGAGCGAAAGAAGGAGAGGATAGAAAGAAGAACGAACGAAAGAAAGAAAGAGACGAAATCATAAGATAGAGAAGAACGAAGATTGGAAAGAAAGAACACATTGTCCATCTGTCTTGCAAGATAAGTTTGTACCGTGTTGCAGGAGTCAGCAGACTTCTTTTTGTTTTAAACAGGATGTCTTTTCTTTACAATCCAAGTTTATTTTTTTAACAAATTCTATCTAGCACTTATACTGAGTCCTCTAGAGTGCCTTCGTCTTCTTCTTCTTTCTTCCTCTCTTTCTTCTCGTCGTCGCGTCTCGTCGTCGGGTCGTCCGTCGTCGTCGCCGCCGCCGCGCTGCCGCCGTTGTCGTCCGTCTCGTCGTCTGCGGGTTGTTTGTTCGTCCGTCGGAGGGAATGAGCACCCCACTAAATGCAACAAAAATTTGATGGCGTAGGAAAAATATTGGAACAGAAACTAACTCCTCCCACCTCCCTCTCTGTCTGTCCTGGCTGTCTGTCTGTCTCTCTCTTCTCTCTCTCTCTCTCTTCCTCTTCTCTCCTCTCTCTCGCTCTTGCAAACGCCCTTCCACCCCCCCCACCTCTCCACATCCTCCTCCTCTTCCTCTACTGTCTGCTCAAATCACTTCTCGACAAGATCACTGTCGTACAACTCCTCCTTGTGGTCGGGCCTCCCTTCATCACACCATGGGATAACGGGACCCCATCAAACGGGAAAATTGGGCAGCCAGGCACGTTGCTGCTGGTCGTTGTCCTCAAACTGATACCGCAAGGAGCCTGGGGCAGCTAGCTGATGCCACAACTGCTCCTGCAGTCGTCCGTCGGCAGCCCACCAGGAGAGGTGGAACACACAGAACCCCAGGATGAAGATCAAAGAGTCCGGTGGATCATTTCGTTTGAAAGAGTTTTTTCGTTTTTATACGCTGGTGTGGACCGCGGCCGCACGCTGGTGCCTGGACGTGCCCCCGTTGACTAAATGAATGGATGCAGTATCTTTTGGTTTTCCATCAAGCTGTAAAGAACGAGAGAAAGCAAGAAAGAAGAAAGAAAGGCGAGGAAAGAAACAAGAACGATACGACAGAAAGAAAGGAAAAAAGAAAAGAAAAAAGAAAGAAGAAAGACAGAAAGAAAAAGAAAGAAAGAAAGGAAAGAAAGAAGAAAGAAAGAAGACGAAAGGTCCACTCTTTCTGGACAAAAGTTGGCGCAGTTTCAAGGATATTCGCGACTTGTTGTTTTTTTTTTTTTAGACAGGTGTCCCGTTTCCTTTTACAAATCAAAGTTTGTTGTTGTGTGTGGTTTGTTGGTGGTGTGGTTGGTGAGGTGTAGTGTGGTCGGTGTTCTTGTGTGTGCTGATTGTTGTTTGTTTGCTTCTAAACAATGGCTGTCCAGCACTAAACCCCGGGTCTTCAATGATGGGCATATTTTTCCTTTACAAGAGACTGTCCCTGACTTTTTTGTCCAATCGTTTTCTTCAACAGGGGCATGGCTTGTACCGGTACTGACCAATTTTCTTTCACGCAAATGAGGTCTTTCTTTATGTTCGGATCACTTAGATAACCCTTCATAACAATAGCTAATTTCACACGCGCGACTTTGTAGTGCGATGGGAGTCTTTCTTTACAGATTAAATGACGTTTCTTTTATTTATTAGTTATATTATCATACAAAAGAAATTATCAACACACACACACACACACACCGCGGCGCGTCGCGCGCGCGCGCGCGCGCACGCACGCACGCACACCACACCACACACACACACACACACCACACACCCTCACAACACACAACACACACGACTAACTGAAACTATTTCCTGTCATATTACACATAGTGTTGTACTCTCTCCTCTCTCTTTCTCCTCTCTCCCTCTCTCTTCTCACACACTCGTCACACACACACACACACACACACACACACACACACCACACACACACACACACACCCACACACCCACGCACACTCACACATCACACATATGCAACATCATGCACTTCCACACTCACAAACGCATACTCTCCCTCTTCTCTCTCTCTCTCTCCGGTCTCTCTCTCTCTCTCTCTCTCTCTTGTGGATGGTACCCTTTTTTCATGAAAAGTGTTGTCAAACCGAAAAGAAATAGGGCGTTTTCATGTTTTAATAGCGATTTATTTTATCTTGACAATAGCTTCAGACAAGTCACCATGGGATTAAAATCTCTCTCTCCCCTCTCTCTCTCTCTCTCTCTCATCTCTCTCCTCTCGTCCTCTCTCTCTCTCCTCTCTCTCTCCCCCCTCGCTCATCTCTCGCTCTCTCTCTCTCTCTTATTTGTTTTCAATCAATGCATTAACGGCAGAGTCGACACAGTGTGGAGGCATGACTGATACTCGTGTTGTTCAGTTAAGGGAAATGAAGATTCGATTTTTTCTGTGACGGGTAAACAACACAGCAATGATTTAGTGACGTGAGTGTGGCGCACGCGCGCGCATCGCATGCGGTGTATGTGTGTGTGTGTGTGTGTGTGTGTGTGTGGTGTGTGTGTGTGTGTGGTGTTTGCATGTGTTTGCATGTGTGTGTGTGTTGTGTGTGTGTGTGTGTGTGTGTGTGTGTGGGTGTGTGTGTGTGTTGTGTGTGTGTGTGGTTACGTGTGTCGTGTGTGCGTGTGGCTTGTGTATGTACCTATGTGTGTCTGTCTTCTGTGAGTCTATGTCTGTATGTCTGCGACCTGTGCCTTTATGTTCATATATTCGTCCTTTATCCTCATTGTTTGCTACGTCCATTATCTGCGGAAAAAACTAGTTTAAGTCAGATAGACACAAGTGTGTGTATGTGTATGTGTGTAGGGGTGGTGGTGAGAGTGAGACAGACATACAGACAGACAGACTGACAGACTACAGAGACCAGACCAGACAGACGAGAAGAGAAAA
>JADBJO010002604.1:255000-262500 GCA_016801955.1 Conus betulinus | reverse complement strand
GGGGGGACTCACAACGAATTATTCTTAAATCTACTTCGTTTGTTTCTCTGTCTGTGCGTTTGCTCTCTCTCTCTCTCTCTCTCTCTCTCTCTCTCTCTCTCTCTCTCTCTCTCTCTCTCTGTGTGTGTGTGTGTGTTGTGTACGCTTTTGTACAGTCATTTACTGAATGGGAATTCAGCACACGCAATAGTTTACATAAAATTATTCTGTCTGTCGTCCTTTCTCTCTCTCCTCTTGCCCTCTTTCCGCAGTCTTTCCGTCCTTCTCTGAAAAAGAGCCAGAAACTCCCACAAACTTTCATGCGAGCAGTACGTATATTAGGTCCGAAAGATCGAAGACGTTTCACCAAAAAGTAACGGAAGCTGGGATAATGATGTCCCTTAATAGCAGTTTGTTTCCCCCTCTTCCTTGGGTGATCTCCCATCTCATAATTCGAGCGTTGCGGCGCCGGATATCCGGCGCGACAACAGAGGTGTATGGGATATCTATGTCGTCTGGTCACGTCACTATTATTGGAGAAGGCTGGGGAGCTGTTAGTGGTAGTGGGTAATGGTGATGGTGGTAGTGGTGGTGGTGGATAGGGGGCGGGTGTGAGAGGTGGCGGTTGGGGGGGGGGGAAGGAGAGTGGGGGCGTAAAAGGACAGGGAAAGGGGTATGAAGCTGACGGGAGGCAGAAAATCCTGTTTTTCAGTCAAACTGTTACCGGTGTGACGGTGTTATTCGTGTCCATTAATCTGTCTTTGTACCATTGTATTCCCTGTTTTCATTCAGCATTGCATTTTTTTTTAAGCCGTGCTACAGTCCATGAAGAAAGGGTACCGCAACCATCTACTTTTGACTTAATCTGAAGAAACTGTCTGTTGAATTTTCGCTTGCTTCAGTGTGTTTCCATAGAAGAATGTTCGATTTTATTTTTCTTTAACGCAGTGTAGGAAATCGTTTTGTCTCTCATAATATGCAGAATTAAAAATTACATGAAATTCCACTTCTAACTATTCACATACCCGGCGCGGCCCTCGTTATATATATATATATATATATATAAAACGAGGGCCGCGCCGGGTATGTGAATAGTTAGAAGTGGAATTTCAGAGAGAGAGAGAGACTATTTGGGGGAGAAGGAAGGGATAGGAGATGAAGGGAAAGGGGTAAGGGGATCCCAAGTACAATGCAATCCATTGTGACTTTACTGGGTAGAGAATCTTGTCTGCAAGAATCAACTCGGAAAGGGGAGAGAGAGAGAAGAGTTGAAAGGGGGTGGGGTGATGGGGGGGGGGGGGGGTGTCTGTAGGGGAAATTATGGTGAATATGTTGAACATGACGACTGGCCTTAATGTTCCAAGGTTGTGTCAGGGGACCCGAACAAGGGAGGGTAAAGAGATGGAGAATATTCATCGTCTGGTTGAAGTGAGCCTTTTCGTCAGTTGACAACGTCAAGGAAGTCCAAGAAGTCTGCGCTCTCTTGGTTTCTTTGTCATGGCTTCCGTTCTTTTTCTTTCTTGATTTCCCTTTTTTCCTGGAACCAAGAATTCTGTGTCTTCGTCTTTTTTCTTTTTTTCTTTTGCTTTCTTTTCTCTCTCTCTCTCTCCTCTCTCTTCTTTTCTCTCTCTCCTCTCTCTCTCTCTCTCTCTCTCTCTCTCTCTCTCTCTCTTTCTTTCTTTTCTTTCTTTCTTTCTTTTTTCTTTTTTCTTTCTTTCTTTCTTCTTTCTTTCTTTCTTTTTTTTTTCTTTTCTTCTCTTTTTGCTCGGTTACTGCTCTAACCATGCGTAAAGAGTGCATGATGAAATTCATGAAATGTAGTTATGATCGTGTATTGCTTCAGAACATTACTGCAGCCAATGAAATAAATCTTTGTTGGTATTACTATTTTCAGTAGTAGTAGTGGTGGTAGTAGTAGTAGCAGTAGTAGTAGTAGTAGTAGTAGTAGTAGTAGTAGTAGTAGTATCATTGTTATCATTATCAGTACTAGTAGTACCATTGTAACAGTTATTATTTTATATGAATATTATCATTATTATGATTGTTATTGTCGTTGTAGTTGCTGTTGTCGTCGTCGTCGTCACCATCATCATCATGATTATCATTAGTGTAATTATTATTATTGTTACAATCATTATTATCATCATTATCATTATTGTTGTTGTTGTTATTATTATTATCAGTAGTAGTAGTAGTAGTAGTAGTAGTAGTAGTAGTAGTAGTAGTAGTAGTAGGATCATCATCATTATCGTTTCTATTATTACTATTTTTATTGTTATTACTTTCATTATTATTATTGTTATTACTATTACTATTAGCATTATCAGTTTGTTGTTGTTTGTTTTGTTGTCGTTTTTATTGTTATTATTATTATTACTATTAAAGAATTTAAACATATTCTGATTCCGTCGAGCAGGAACGTAATTCACTTTTATCGCTTAGATCACTACAGGATCGGACACACTAGGGACAAAACTTGGAGAAAAAAACAAATAATAAACAAACAAAACAAACAAACTAGGATTCGAATTCTCAGAAATTCTGTCCACAACTAAAAGACAGCGGCAGCACCAGCACCAGCAGTGGTAACAAGAACAACAACAACAAGAACAACATAGCTGCGAAAAAACTTTCTTACCTGCCTAGAGAACGTGGTATTACCTGCCTTATTTTGCACGTGGTATTGTTCCTCAACTCTCCTTTTGCGCGAGTCTATGTGTGTGTGTGTGTGTTGTGTGTGTGTGTGTGTGTGTGTGTGTGTGTGTGTGTGTGGTGTTGTTTTCTTGTTTTACATGATTTTGTTCAGGTTGCATTTTGGTACATTTTTTGGTTGGGCCACACCGGTTCATGACTCCGGATGTCCCTCTGCTGCCCCTTTTTTTTCCCCATCTTGGGACGAGCCATGGCTGGGATTCGAAACCCATGCCCTTCTGGACATGCTCATTTTCCACTAATGACTCGCGCACTACCACTGAGCCACTGGGACACCTGATATTTGTAGGAAAGTTAAGCCTATGAAGTTCACTTTTGTTCCTCCTTGACCAGATCCAGCTTGAACACCTCTCTGCTGCTTCTGCCATTGCTTTCAGGGCTCTGGTTTTTTTTTCCCTGCAACTGAGAGCTGTTTCATGAGGCTGTATGCAGACGTTCCTACAACCCCCCTAGCTCCAATTTCTGCAGTGAGGACTTTGACCTGATAGCCTTCTCTCCTCAGGCTGTTTGCCAGATCAGCATACTTTTCAGTCTTGTAGATTTGAGCTGCCTCCATTCTGTTCTCATATGGCACCGTGAGCTCGATCATGATCAGCTGCTTGGTTGACTGAGAGTGGACTACTATGTCTGGTCTCATGCCACTCTTGCTGATGATCTCTGGGTGACTCTTCCATTCTGGGAGGTCTGCAGTGCACTCCCAGTCATCTGCCCGTCCAGCAGACTCTGCCTGCATGTTCCGAGTGGCACTGTTGTTCTATGATTCGCTGCCTCCTGCCGTGAAGAATGTTGCGGGTGCTTTTGGAGTCCTGATTTTCCCTTTGTGGTGTTGGTACTAGCCCAGACTACTTGTACAATCTCTTTGAGCACTTGGTTGTGCCTCCATGTGTACCTTCCTTGAGCCAGGGCTACTTTACATGAGCTAGGACATGCTCCACTGTTTGTTTTCCATGGCAGAGGGGGCATGAAGGATCGTCTGTTTTTCCCCACTTCACCAGGTTTGCATTTGAGGGCAGAAGGTCATATGCAGATCTGAGAATGAAGCTGATCCTGAGAGGGGGCCATGTGCCAAATGTCATTCCAAGTGAGACTTCTTTGGAGTGCATTCTCCCACGTTGTCCATTGCCCTTGCTGGCTCTGCTGGACTGCTTTTTGGAGTCTTTTTTGGTCTTCTTCTTTTCTCATCTCCTGAATCATCATGTCTCTTTTGGCTTTTCCTTTGGCCTTGGTCTGTGTGTGTCCTGTTATTTCTCTGATCTTGAGACTTTCTTTTGCAGAATCCATCGCCTCTTGAAACTTTCCATTTTCTGCCTGTCTTCAGCTGGGGCTGGGGGGGGGGGGGAGAGGGGGGGCTGTCGTTTGATGAACGTGGTGGTGCCTCTGGAGGCCGACTCTACCTCTCGCTGGCTCCGCGACCTGAACGAGCGTTCTCCTCAGTTGGGGGCGTGGCAGGTGTTGACCTGCGTTGTGCTGGACCAGAACAGGAACCTCTTTGCATCTCATATCTCTGCAGTGACTCCATGGTCAGTGCAGTGTCTGTTCTGGTGGGCTCTGCACAAGGATCTGATATTTTTTTGCTCCCTGTGGACTTCAGTACAGGAATTTGCCATTGGACAAGTTTTAGAGTGGCTGTGTGCAGGGGCAGTCGAAATGCGTTAGCGCTCATGCCATTCAGAGAGTTGTGTGGAGTGAGCGGGGGCACAGGAAATGAGACCAAACAAAAAAAAATCCCAACAGGTTCTCATGAACAGTACTGAAGTGACTTATACCAAACAGCGCAGCGTTTTTTTTTTTCGTACTGAGGATGGCTTGGTAAACAGATCTCTCTTTGTGGACTGCTGGCGCTGAACCTGTAACAGCATAAGCATGGATGCAGCTGTGTACTTGGGGGAACCGGAATAGGTGGGAAGCGTGCAAATTGTTCAATGCCAAGAGCACGCAGGAGCAGAGATAAAGGGGCTTGGCGATGAGAAGCACGAAGAAAAAACGGGGGGGAAGGGGGGGGGTGGTGGTGGTAAGAGAGGTGAAAAGGGGAGGGGGGGGGGAGAGATAGGAAAGGATCGTGTCTAACATTCTTCTTCCGTGTACCCCTCCCCACCCCCACACCTACCCCCTTCCCACCCCTTACCTCTCACAGCTCTTCCCCCACACCCCCCCCCATCCCCTGTCCTCCGTTGTATCTCTACTGATTCCTGTTCGGACGCTCATCTTCTTGTCTGTTTTCGATGGGTCGTAATGGAAAGTCTGGATGAAGCCCATCACGCGGTGTAGGATGCGGTTGTAGGATGTGTGTGTTGTGTGTGTGGTGTGTGTGTGTGTGTGTGTGTGTGTGTGTGTGTGTGTGTGATGGAGCAGTGTCCCGGACTCTTCCGGGGAACTAATGGGGCAATGGCGGGCTGCACTTTCGCTGAGAGTGACGTCCCCTCTCAGGACTGGCCGGCCGGCCCCCACAGGTCACGGAAACCTCCACCAATAATCGCCACTGTTGTTATCTATGACACTGTGGTGTGGTATGGTGTGGTGTGTTGTGTTGTTGTGTGTTGTGTTGTGTTTGTGCGGGTTGTGTCGTGTCGTGCTGTGCTGTGCTGTGCTGTGCTGTGGTATGTTTGTGCTGTGCTGTACTGTGCTGTGTTGTGTTGTGTGGTGTGGAGTGTTCTGTGCGGAGTTGTGTTGTGTTGTGGTATGTTGCGCTGTGCAGTGTAAGTGCTCTGTGTTTTGTGTGCTGTGCTGTGTTGTGTGGTGTGGCGTATTGCAATGTGAAGTTTTTGTGAGGTGTCCTGTGCTGTGTTGGCTGTGTGTGCAATATTAACCTGTTTGCGAAGTGTGTGTGCTGTGCTGTGTTGTGGTGTGATGTGTGGCGTGGGTTTGTGATGTGTTTTGTGTCGTGATGTGGAGTGTTGTGCTGTGTTGTGTCGCTTTGTCGTTGTGATGGCGAGTGGTGTGTGTGGTGTAGTGTGGTGTGGAGTGTGTGGTGTGATGTGGAGTGGTGTGGTGTGATGTGGAGTGGTGGTGTGTGATGTGAGTGGTGTGGTGTGGTATAGCGTGATGTGGAGTGGTGTGGTGTGGTGTGGTGTGGTGTGGTGTGATAATGTGGAGTGATGTGGTGTGAAGTGATGTGCGTGGTGTGGTGTGGAGTGGTGTGGTAAAGGTGTGCTATGCTATGGTGTGGTGCAGTGCTGTTCTGTGTTAAGCTGTTCAGTGTTTTGTGTGCTGTACTGCTCAGTGTTTTGTGTTGTTTTCGTTTTGTGCTGTTGTGCGTTATTCTGTGCTTCGTTGTGTTGCATTGCATTGCATTATACCGCACCGGATCGAATCGAATCGAATCTGATGGGTGTCATATCTTAGCATCGTAGTGCATTCACATATATTACATTTTCCTGTTTTGTGGTACATTACGTCATATTGTTTTGAGATATCTTGGATCGCCTCGTATCCCATTGCATTCCACTGGATTATCACATTGCACACATCATGTCACTTTTCCCTCATAACAAATCGGACTCATCTGACACAATAGCCCGGTCTCCCCACCTTCCCACCACGTCCCACACCACCAAGCTGCGGCACTGTGGGAAGCTTGCCATTGGAGGGACCTACTTAGCGCAAGCGCAGTCGCATTTCGGAGACAAGCTCGCGCGCAAGAACAAGAATATGATGAACATCCCTCACCATTTCTGAATTCCTACACCTCCTTACCCGTCTCTTACCCTTCCTCTATTGCCCCTAACTCCAGCTTCCCCAACTGCCCTACCCCAGCCCTCCCTAATCTGTCTCAATATCCACCTTTAACTATCATGCCTCTCTGTACAAAGTTTGGGTCTGGAATCGGTGATGCTACGCCGGTCAAGGGAAAAAAATCCTCTGAATTTCCAGCAGTTTGACAAAGCACCTTCTCAATTGTCTAGCGCTCGGTCTGTAGGGGTAGGGGCTACTGGAAACAGTGGACTAGAAACTTTCTAGAGACTAAGGGTATATATATATATATATACTTCAGCACCCGGAGTTAAATCTATCTACGTACAACACCCCAATGCGAAGTGAGACTGCTGACACATCTTTCTGTTGCCGCTCACCTGGTGGTTTAACAGTCTGAGACATTTCTTGAGGTGCTTTCGCCTGTAATATACTTTATTTCTTGTACCAGCTTAGCTTTGTTCCAAGTACCAATGCCATGAATAAATAATTTATGGTTTGGTTTCTTCTCACAATAACGTTGTATCAAGAGCGCTCGCGCGCGCGCGCGCGCGCGCGCGCGCGCACACACACACACACACACACACACACACACACACACACACACACACACACACACACACACACACACACACACACACACACATACACAACACACACACACACACACACACACACACACACACACACACACACACACACACACACGTACTCATACGCGTGCGCGCGCGCGCGCACGTGGCGCACACACACACACACACACACACACACACACACACACACAACACACACACACACACACTGACACACACCACATCTCTCTCTCTCTCTCTCTCTCTCTCTCTCTCTCTCTCTCTCTCTCTCTCTCTGGTCAAAATAGTATGACAGGATGACAGGAATGAAGGAGAGAGAGGAAAATGGTTGGTGTGGGAGGTGTGAATGGAAGTGAAGAGGGCTTAAATGGAGAAACGGGAGGGGAGGGGGGGGGGGGGGGCGGATGGGCAGACAGAATCCTCGTTCCCCCTTATCTCCACTTTAAAAAATAAAAAAAGCGTGTATGATGCGTCTCTGAAGCGAATATCTTGCATCTCTACAAGGCGAGAGTAAACAAGACGTAAA
>JADBJO010002604.1:245000-250000 GCA_016801955.1 Conus betulinus | reverse complement strand
CTGCTTCGAGTATTCCATTTTTCTTTCTTTCACTCTCCCTTTTTTTTTAAACTCCCTTTCTCTATTGCCAGTGTATGTCTAACCAGGTAAGGAAGAGCTAAAAAGCAGTTTTGCATCTGCTTCCTGTAACATGTACACTTCACTCTCCTTTTGTTATGGGGAAGTAAGTAATATGTAGAAGCCGAATTGTATTATTCTGCATTTCTTTTGCTATTACTAGGTTTAATTGTTATCATGATTGGTTGTTATCATTGTTATTCACGACAGTGGTTCTTCAGAAAAAGAAAATAGTGGTTACGTCACTGGTGACAAATGAAAGAAAATTAAAATGCATCTTTTACTTCTATGTTGATGATGTGGACCTGAGTTCCATAAGGAAAATAGTGTGTGTGTGTGTGTGTGTGTGTGTGTGTGTGTGTGTGTGTGTGCGTGCGTGCGTGCGTGCGTGCGTGCGTGCGTGCGTGCGTGCGTGCGTGCGTGCGTGTGTGTGTGTGTTGTTTTGTTTTGTTTTTTTTTTTTTTTTTTAATTAGCATCCCTCTTTTCTCACGTCATATTCTATAGTCAGTACTTTAATTGCACAACTCTCCTTGCACCCTTTTTTTTTTTTTTTTTTTTTTTTTTTTTTTTTTTTTTTTTTTTGCTTTTCATAGAGAGAATTACACAGGGTGCAGTTGAAGGAGAGAGGGTGATAGGGAAGGGGGGGATGGAAGACTGTGTGGGAGTGGAGTGCAGTACACAATAACTGGGGGTCTGTCTATTCAGGGTAGCCTAGAGTATCTGGTGACATGGAGACCAAGATACCCCTTTTTTTTCTCCTTCCTTTTGCCCTTGGCATGCCAGACTTGATCTCAAGCGAAGGTAGGGGAAGGGAGGGAGGGAGTTGGGGGGGGGGGGGGTCGTTTTCATGTCGCTCGGCATTCCATCTGGGAACGGAAGGATAGATCAGTGGTTTGCACTTGCTGAGACGACATGGTGCTCCAGTCGGCTGCCCCCGTGTTACTGCAAAGGAGGTGCTAAGTGACAGATTTAGTTGCCTCCCCCCCTCCATTCCCCCTCCCATGCTTGCACGTCCTTAAAACGGATCTCGTTGCCATTCCACCCCTCCGCTTCCAGCTTCTCTCTCTCTCTCTCTCTCTCTCTCTCTCTCTCTCTCTCTCTCTCTCTCTCTCTCTCTCTCTCTCTCTCTCTCTCTGATGCCATCGGAGTTGTGTGTGCACATTCGAATCACCTTTGAGCTCATTTACTTGTACATTTCATATGCGAAAATAAACATGATTTTCTTGTCAAATAGTATCATTGAGCCTTTTCCAGTGTTCCAGTGTTCCTTTTTTTTTTTCTCTTTCCTTCTGTGGTTTTTTTTTTTTCAATCTTTCCCTTTCCTTTTTTTTTTTTTTTGCTTGCGTTTTTTATTACGGATACTAAGTCGAACCAGGAATGGAGGAGCGGACAAGCAGCTCGCATCTAATATACAGACTTCACTGTCTTTATGTTACTGGAAAGTAATCACCTAGAAGCTGAATTATATAACGTTTATGTCTTTTGCTATTGCAATTTTCTTTTTATTGTTATCATTATTGCTTGTTATTGTGAATATTTTCGAAAGTGGGTTAAAAAAAAAAGCAAAAAACAAAAAACAAAAAAAAACAAACACACACACACACACACACCATCAATGCCATTGGCGAAATATGAAGGGGAGAAATATGCACTTCTTACTTCAGTGTTGATGACATAGACTTTAAGCTCGTGAAGAAGAAAAGTAAGGAAAAAAAAGTGAAAAGCATTCCCATTTCCTCATATCATATTTGATATATAATAGTGAAGGGGCGCAGCTCCCACCGCCTCTTTATCCTCTTGGGAGTGGAGTGCATCGCAGTATAATTGGTGGTCTGTCTATTGTCAGTCACTCCAGTTATTCGGTTACATGGAAACCAAGACATCCCTTTTGTCCCCCCTCTGTATCCTTGGCATGTCAGACTTAGTGTCCAGTGCAGGTGGCGTGGTTGGTCATTTTCCGTCCTTTGCATTCCACCTGGGAACGGCAAGGGTAGATCGTTAGTTTGTGAAATGATATAGAGTCCTCCTGGCTTGTCTCTGTATAAAACGGAAAAATAGGAATGTACTGGAACAGAAGAGCTGTGTCTCCTTCAAGCCTGAAAATCTTCACTATGGCATCTGACCACTATCTCTCTCTCTCTCTCTCTCTCTCTCTCTCTCTCTCTCTCTCTCTCTCTCTCTCTCTTCTCTGTCTGTCTGTCTGTCTGTCTGTCTCTCTCTCTCTCTTTGCTTGTTTGCTTCTTACATTATTTCATTTCACTGCATGTTGTAGTCCCTACTCAGGGCGAGGACTGGATGTAAAAAAAAAAAAGCGTCAGTGCTTATCTATTATCCTCGTAAATAAAGACTCTCTCTCTCCTCTCTTCTCTCTCTCTCCTCTCTCTCTCTCTCTCTCTCTCTCTCTCTCTCTCTCTCTCTTCTCTTATTGCAAAGTTGAAAGAAGTTTCGAGATAACTTGAATCATACGTTTTGTATTATTCTTTCCAGGTTATGTGATCGAGGTCTTTCCGTTCGTCATTTTCACTGCCCTTCTCTCCATTTCTGTCAGAATAGGCGATATGCGCTGCACTTTGTATTTGCTGACGGCAAGGTAGGACTTAAATGGCTTCTTGTTTTAGGGGAAAGGGCAAAGCTGAGTGTCCTCTACAGAGCTGAGTGCCTGATTTTCACCAGCTAGCATCTCACTGTTAGGATCTCAGCAGTCACGTCCAGTTAACATGTGAAACAGAAAGAAAAATCATGGATTTTGTTCCATAATTTCGAAATATTCTGCGTTTGGATGCTTGCTTTGTTATTGGCATGATGCTCTTCGATATGAAAGTTTGGAAAAAGAAATATTTAAGAGCATTGAAAATGTCTGTAGGAAAATATGGGAAATTCTGCTCAGAATTTGAACCGCATGTGAAAGAAATGAGAGTTTGTTTTGTTTGTATGTTTCTACATACATTTAAAAAAAAAAAAAAAGCAACAGTAATTTCATTTAGTCTGTTTTCCCATATTTCCTTGTATCATTCACTAACTACGTATCTACCTACCTTCCTTCCTACTTACGTAATTACCCAATTAAATTACTAACAAAGAAAGTTACAGATCAACTATTTAACTAGCTAACCAGCTTACTAACTACTGACTGACCAGCCACATACTAACTAATCAACCAACCAGTCCGGTAGCTGACAAGCTGGCTAACTAACCAACCAGTTAAGTAACTGACCAACTAACTAACTAAACTAGTTAACCAACGAGCTAACTAAGTACGTAAGTTACTAACTAAACATTCAACTGTAATTGGGACAACAACCCATCCTGAATCTACGCAGATAACCCACCTGAATTCCGCAGATCTGACGAATTCCGGAAAAGGTAAAGGGGTAACTGGAAAACAAAAGAAAAGAAAGAGGCGAAAACGAAAGAAAAACTGCCGGGTATGAAATTGTACCGGGCAGTCTACTATGGACATTTCTTTTTTGTGTGTGTATGAATTAGCGAATTAAGCTAACGAGCAAATTGTTAAAACTCTTACTGTCACTGCACTAGTGTTGAATACTGCTAAGCGAAAAAAACAAAATTGAAACAGTGTCGAACATACCTTTTCAGTTTTCTTTTCTCGTAAATTCTTTTTTCTTTCGCACATGTATAAGAACTTAAGATGCGGTGTTCGAGAGCAATATATTGCTGCTAGCTTTTTCTTTGGATAAGGGGAGGGGGGGGGGGGGGGGGGGGCGGTAGAGGGAGGGGGCGGAGGGGAGTGTTAGTGCTTGTGGCATGGAAAGATGGAGAAGGTAGGTAGGCGTGGAGGTCGTGGGGATGGTGAAGTGTCTATTAAGAGAAAGACTGGGGGAAGGCTTGTGTGTGTGTGTGTGTGGGGTTGGGGGGGGGGGGGGGGGGGGGGGGGGGGGCGGGGCGGGGGGGGGGGGTGCGTGTGTGTGCGTGCGGTGCGTGGGGTGTGTGGGTTTATGTGTGTGTGTGTGTGTGTGTGTGAGCGTGTGTGTGTGTGTGTGTGTGTGTGTGTGTGTGTGTGTGTGTGTGTGTGGGTGGTGTGTGTGGTGTGTGTGTGTGTGTGTGTGTGCGTTGTGTGTGTGTGCGTGCACACACGCACACACACACACACACACACACACACACACACACACGCGCACACACACACACACACACACACACACACACACACACACACACACACACATACGGGCGCTAGTGTACAAGCGTGCGTGTGTGTGTGGGTGGGGGGGGTGGGGGTGGGGGAGGGGGAGGGGGGGAAGGAACAGAGAGGGAATATTTGTCTAATACTTCGTCTTTCTGCTGTCAACATCTCAGATTATTCAGTGAGCTGGAAAACAACACATAACCCTTCTTATCGTCGTCACTGACGTGTAAAACTGGGCCTGACCATGACTGGATGTTGCGTGACAGTGCCATCTCTCGGTCAATGGTCTGTCAGCGCTAGAGCAGGGGACACATCAGTAGCTTGTGAGGGAAATACAAAGCTCTTTTGGGATAACGGTCAAGTCGATGTTAGAGTAAATCTGCTGGCATTTCTTTGTCTCCTCTTCAGTGCCTTGCCAGTAGCGTTTACGCCCCATGCCTCTCAATTCGGTTTCACGTGGCACAGCTACAGAATAAACCGCCTTTCGTAGCGGTTTTTTTGAATAGCAGTTCACACTAGAGCTGTCAATTTAAGACGAAGTGCTGCTGAATTCACCTTGGTAGCCTTTAGTTTGCTTATTTTGATCCAGAATGCGCAGGACATCACCGACAAAGCCCCACCAGTGATGACAATACTTACATCGTAGCGAGCCAGTGCGAGTGGATGTCTTTCCTCAAAATGACTTCATTACGTCGATCCAGCGGCAGTCCCCAAGAATTTGCCGGTACCGTTGACTTGGTCTTGAAGACATCATGCCATGGATATGGAGAGAAAAATCTTTACTCGGGCTCACGA
>JADBJO010002604.1:210000-222500 GCA_016801955.1 Conus betulinus | reverse complement strand
GAGACAGAGAGAGGGGGAAAGGATACACAACAAAGGAAGCAACCTCAGAAATACTCCAGTCGCAAGGGACGTCTACTGGGGGGCAGGAATAAGAAGTAGAGAACAGTGCATGTCTGATTCACAGGAGGAATGAATACGATAACTGACATATCTTCAGGCCCATCTTTCCCCTTCCCTCAGGAGTCCTGCCGAATTCCTAGAGCGGTCAAGCTTATCTATTTTGGGTTTCTGGATGCCGGGAAATTGTACCCTTGCTAATTCGTTCCAGGAACCAGTTTCCACGGAGTCTGGTCCCGTGTTCTTCGTAAACTGAGGTTATCTTGGTGCCTGTGCTCTCAGTGTTGCACTCGCAGGAATAATTTTGTTTTTCTCTAATTCCCTGTGATTTGAATATTGTGTGTGTCGCCGCCAACGGAGGTATCGCGAGGTATTTCCGTCCAAGGCCTGACTTGTGCGTGAGGCATGCATCCATGAAGTTTTGTCCGTCTTCTCAAATGCTTCTTCTTTTCTTTTACTTCCTTCTCTAATCATCTTTTGAAAACATGATTTATTCATTTATCGATTTGTTTATTCATTTACTTATCTATTTATTCATTCACTTATTTATTTATTTATTTATTTATTTATTTATTCGCTATTTATGAATTCATCTACACGCTACCTATCTATCTATTTATGTCTTTATTGATTCATTCATGTCTTCATTTATTTGTATTTATTCCTTCATTCATTTATCTAGCTGTAAACCGTGCACGCCGCTGTCTCATAACTACGTGGATGTGGCGTAGCATATAATGGATTAGTCCGCACGCAGTGGCGCCTTCATAATGAGGCTGAAACTGAGGTGTGTCCCAACGTTTGTTGTGGGTAGTTAGTTAGAGTCGCTGTCTCTGAGTAAAAACAAAGATTTAGTGGATCTGTACCTGCCATGCCTGATTTCTGTTTGTATCCCTGTTAGAATATGGGAAAGTGGGTGGGTATTTTTAGAACGAAGCCGATGGCAACATCTTTATATTTGAAATTTGGCTAAATGTTTCTACCTTATTGACCAAGGCTGTTTTGCTCTCCCGCCAGACTATGAAAAAAATAGTGGAGCACGGAAGAAGAAAAAGCCCTGTACCACTCGAGGTCTGACCCTCGGATCGCTTGCTTCATAGGATAGGCGTGTGCGTGTGGTGACGGAAGTATGTGTGTGTATGGGGGGGGGGGGGGGGGGGGGGGGGGGGGGGGGGGGGGGGGGGAGGGGGTGGAAAATGCACAAAGTGCTTAATCGTTCAAAGAAGATCCGTTTGCATTTGGTCCTGGTCTGGGATGCGAAGAGAAACAAAGTGTAAACGTGTTTTTCAACAGACTGTTTTGTATAGGCCACAAGAGTGATGGCCTAACACCATTTATGTGGGGTTTTTTTTTCTGAATAGGTTGAGGTTGTACTGCGCGAGATTAAGAAAATAAAGTGTACTGACAACGAATTGTATGTCGTTGTTGTTCTTCTTAAAAAGGAAAACTCCATGAAGAGTCCAAAATTAAATGTACTGAGAACGAATTGTACGCCATTGTTGTTGCTCCCCTCAAATTCCATGAAGAGTCACTTGGGTGAGGCACTGTCCCTGTCTACCACTCTGCAAGGTTCAGCAATGTCCAGCAATTCCTAGGACTTTCCGTTTAGTCTTTGAAAAGAATCAGGCAACAGAAGACGCATCTCAAAATCAGTTTATCTCTCTCTCTCTCTCTCTCTCTCTCTCTCTCTCTCTCTCTCTCTCTCTGTTATTAATTTTTCCTTCTTAGATTTCAGAAAGTATCGCAATTTTTCTCCCATTTCAAACTCAGCAGAATGGTTCTCCAGTTACACGTAAACCATTACCAGAGGCTTAGCTTATTAATTACTAAGATATCCTCACTAAAAACTATTTTTGGGGATCAGCTTTTCAGATATCATCAAAGAAAAAGAGGTTCTTTGGGTTAAAGTAACAGAATTTTTTTTTTATTCGTGTCTTTCAACTATATTACCCAAGTAACTATGAACATATCTCCAAAATCTAGCAAAGTTTCTTTTTTTTTTTTTTTGGTCCTTTACAGCGTCTACCTTGTTCAACAAACAATTTTGTTTATTTGTTCGTTGCTTCAGTACGCAGTGACCCTTTTGTGGCTACTACTTCGTGAAAGGAAACTCTAAAAGAGTTCCAAAATTGCATGTTTACGGCGTCTGCCCTTACAAGAAAATATGTAGTTTTTTTTTTTTTTTTTTTTTTTTTTTTTTTAAAAAAAAAAAGCTTTTTTTTATCAAATCGTAAAGCCAAAACCTAGAAATGAAAACAAAAACATATTTGATCACTAAGAGTGTCTGCCCCGGTGTGTGTGTGTGTGTGTGTGTGTGTGTGTGTGTGTGTGTGTTTTTCTTAGTACGTAGTGATCCTATATGTACTACTGATTCATTTCAGATAGTGATGGCAGATGGGAAAGACCTAGTAATTGAAGCTCTTAAGTACAGGTTTGAGGATCCCCCATCCCCCACCCCACCTCCACACAACACCACGTCGACCGCTCTTTTTTGCCTCTGTAATTTTAGAGTCGACGGTTATTTCAGGGTATTCGGTCCCGTTTTACATCCGTGGTTATGCGTGTGGCAAACCATCTAAATCTATTATTTGGGGGGGGGGGGGGGGGGGGATGTCACGTGATGTCACGTCCGCACAGAAATGAAAATGACGTCAGTACACAGACTACGCAAGATATTGTATAGATGAACGACTACTAATTTAATGTGAAATTTCGATTTTCGAAAAAAAAAAAACAAAAAATATGGAATGAAGGTTAAAAAAAAATGTGTAGCTGTTACTGTTTAAAGTAAATAAAATCAAATGTCACAGGACATCTCACCGCGGAGATTGGAAGTCTGGCATGATCTGAGAGTCGGATGATATCATCACTTGATTTTGGGGAAGCCCAAGGCGCGAGGATGTTGCGGATAACGTTGGCCACCTATCTTAATCGAACATGTCTTAACACAGTGCTCCTGAACCAGAACAAGGTGTAAAAATCAACCTGTCCCTGGAACAAAAAGGAACAGGTCACTAATGGTTCAAAAGCAGCACTATACCATACCGTACCATACCACACCATACCATACCACGCCATACCATACCACACTTTACCATACCATACCATACCATACCATACCATACCATACCATGCCATACCATACCATACCATACCATGCCATACCATACCATACCATACCATACCATACCATACCATACCACACCATACCATACCATATTATTACACAGCACAGCTCTATACGATACGATACTACTATACCATACCATACCATACCATACCATACTACATACCATACCCACACCATACCATACCGTTTACACAGCAGCACAGCTCTATACCATACCATACCATTACCATACCATACCAGACCATACAATAAAAGTATCACACCATACCATATCATACCATACCGTACCATACCATACCATACCATATCATCACTATACAATTATCATACAATACCATACCTTACACAATAAAAGTATCATACCATACCATTCCATACCATACATTACCATATCATATCATACCATCACGATATTGTACCATACAATGCCATACCAGACAAAAAAGTGCCACATATTACCATACCATACATATGCCATACCATCAGTAAATCACACCATACAATACCATACCATACAACAAAGTAACATACCATACCACACCAGATCATACTATACAGCACATCACCATATCACATCATACCATACAACAATGTACCATACCATTCCATGCCATACCACACCATACCATATCATACCACACCATACAGTATCACACCATACCATACCTTACCATATCATAAACAATGTGCCATACCACACACACACCCTACCATACCATACCATACACCATACCATACCATGTCAGACCATACCGTACCATACCGTTCCATACCTTACCATATCACACAACAATGTGTCATACCACACCATACCTACACCATACCATACCATACCATACCACCACACCCTACCATACCATACCACCATACCATACCACACAACCCATACCATACCATACCATACCATACCATACCATACCATACATACATACCATGCCACACCATACCATACCATACCATACACCACACCATACCATACCATACCATACCACACCATTACCATACCATAACCCCATACCATACCATACCACACCACACCATACCACCATACCATACCATACCATACCATACCATACCATACCACACCACCCATACCATACCCATACCATACCAAACCCTCCCATACCATACCAAACCCCTACCAAACCCTCCCATACCATACCAAAACCCTCCCATACCATACCAAACCCCACATATCATACCATTACCATACCATACCATACCATATCATACCACACCATACCATACCCCCACACCATACAACAAAGCCCCAGCAAGTGCCTAACTGATCCGTTGGACTGGGCACACTTTGCCAGCCCCAGACAGCGCTGTCAGCTGTGGCCAGACATTCTCGGTGTACGAAGTGCACGTGCGGGGAAAACTGAAACCCGTTCTCGGTGGCAGCGAATTATCCGCTACGTTTACACCCAATTTTCTCGATCGATAGCTCGGCGACGGTGATTGCCTGCCGCTGAAACAGAGGCCAGCAGACTGGGCTTCAATTGAGGTTTCCATCTACCAAGATTTTTTCTTCTTTTTTGTATTTATTTATTTTTTTTTTAATTTTAAGTTATTCTTTATCTATTTCACCTGTGAGGTTTGTCAGCTTGATTTCTCTATAATGTTAAGTTCTCTCTCTCTCTCTCTCTCTCTCTCTCTCTCTCTCTCTCTCTCTCTCTCTCTCTGCAAGTCTCTCTTTGCAAACAAAACGATCACTGGGTTAATGAACTCCCGGCCCTGCCTCCCACCTCCCCATCTCCCCATCCCCCCCCCCTCCCCCCCCCCCCCCCCCCCCCCCTCTTCCCTCTGTTGTTTGCCTAAAGGAAAAAAAAAAAAAACAAAAACAGTTGCAGGAAGTGTTGGTGTGACTTGTACTGGCGACGACCATCTGCTGACGACAACAACAACAACTAGCCTACAACTACTACACTCCTCCTCCTCCTCCTCCCTCCTCCACTCTGGCATCATCCGCCTGTGGCCTTCTTCTGTGGAGTGGCGACTGACTACTAGTGCCAGCCGTGATAAGCTATGGGCTTCTTTCCTTTCATCTCTCCCGGCACTGACTGACACAGGGCCCGGCGTGTTCGGAAAGTCAAGTGCATCATGTGCTGGTGTAACAGTGCGGCTTGGGCTTTTTACTTTTCTGTTTCTTTTTCTTTCTTTCCTTCTTCTTCTCCTACTTCTTCTTCTTTCTTCACTCATTCTTCTTCTTCTTCTCCTCCTCCTCCTTCTTCTTCTGCTCTACTGCTACTACTTTGCTGCCAGTGTGATGAGGTTTCTGGACAGTGTGGAACAGGCGCGGCGCCAACCTCGCTGGGACACTGAATGAAGAGCACGGTGGGTGTTGACTTGTTTTGGTCGTAAGAGTATCGATGCTAATATCAGCTGGTGGTTCTGTGCGCGGCGGGGTGGGCAGGCCTAGTATATTTATTCTCAGGCTGTCAGCAGGGTTGGTTGGAGGAGGGAGGGAGGAGGAGGAGGGGGGGGGGGAGGAGGAGGGGAGGGAGGGGGGGAATACAAGGAAACAGTTTTGGCGAAATGGGATTTTTGTTTGTTTGATTGTTTAAGTACGAGCGCCAACAACATCCTCTGCAAGTTGTATGGGCAGTTGTTCTAATTTCAGCGGGGAAAGTAAATAAACGTGGCTGCGGGAAAGTGGGTGGGGTAGAGGTGAAAAGATAAAGAACGGAAGGAAAGAAAGAAGGAAGGAAAGGAAGAATGAATGAATGAATGAAAGGAAGTAGGAAAAAGAAAGAAAGTCAAAAAGAAAGAAAGACGAATAGAAAGAAAGACAAAAAAAACGCACTTACCTTTGCTAGCAATTTGGTGGTATTAATCTCTGCATGAGCTTTCTACTAATGTCCTGTCGGAAAGTAAATTGATATAGTGGAGGTCTGTCTATTCCACCACGTGGTGCATGTGTGTGTGTGCGTGTGTGTGTGTGTGTGTGTGTGTGTGTGTGTGTGTGTGTGTGTTTGTACTCTGCTTATTGAAGTCCCTCACCGCAGCCTCGCCAACTGGAATCTATGCCCAGAATATCGATGACTGAGTAACGAAAGGTCTCCAAATGTCAGTCAAACGACTGTCCTTACATACGCTGGGCTGCTGCTGCTGACGCGGCGAAAAAAAAAAGTAAAAAAGAAAAAAAAAAAAAACATCGACGCATGGAATCGATCTCCGAGGGAAAAGAGCGAGTCTATTGTTGAAGCGTCCAGGAGCGCCACGTTTGCCTTGTGGGACTTTTGCGACAATGCTGTCGTCTGGATTTCAGTCTGGCACTTTATTAGAAGTATCTGAACGGCATCATTCAGGCGAGATTTTTCTTTTTTTTTTTTTTTCAATAACGTTGTACATGTATATCTGAATATGCATGGCCAATATATATATATATATATATATATATATATATATATATATATATATATATAAGTTTTAAAAATATAATTTAAAAAGGAGATTAAAACCGACAGATCTGTTTCGAGCAATGGCTCTCGTCAGCCCTGACGAGAGCCATTGCTCGAAACAGATCTGTCGGTTTTAATCTCCTTTTTAATTATGTTTTTAAAACTTTATGTCGCTCCCTCTTTGGTTGAGCATTTTTAGAGTTTTTACTGGCTCTCTAATTTTATTTGTATATATATATATATATATATATATATATATATATATATATATATATATATATATATATATATATATATATTTTGATTCATAAATGCACACACTGTCAAACAAGATCAGATAAGGGTTTACTGGCTAGACAATAAGGGGATGTCCTATTCTCTATAGTCAGTTCTATGCTTTCTGTTACATACAATGGACACGCCGATGCTTGATGAAGCTACATATATTCTGAATAATTTGAGTGGGCTAATTGATCAGAGAATAATGTTTTGTTTATGTTTAGTATGTCTTGCTGACTAATGTGTTTGTTTTTCATACTAATCCTCACATTGTTTATTTGCCATTTACTATCCAGATCTGCATGCTATGAAAGACCACATTTGATCTTCATGTATGATGTTCCCCTCGTATTGTCTGATAATGGATACTTCTGTTCTGAGCTGTGGGGCATAGGTTAGTTTTGTAAGAGTTCTTTTAGAGTGCAAGTTTGCAAATTCTCACCCTCAATGGTTTTTATTATAATCCTTTTTCCATCTGCATTATTTGATTCTTCTCTTTTCTTAATCGTAGACCTTTTTATCTGTATTACTCTGTTTTTCTTTCGTTCTGTTTCACTCTCTGCCTGCCTGTGCTTCTTTCACACTGTATTCCCTCTCTTCTTCCGATATTAGATAAACAGACAGATCTTCAAACAGAAAAAAATCTATTGACTTTGTTGGCACCATCTATGACCCGACTGCTAACGTCACTGTTCTTCTGTAGGGACATCAGTGTTAGTCTAGTTCATCGGAGCCTCTGTGTTGGGTTCCCAAGCTTCCCATGCAATATCATATTCAGCATCTTCACCCTCCACTGTCACTCCTGTACTAACTTTGTTAACGTCATACTGTAACCCGTTTAAACCTGATAGCGTCCACTGTCTATTAGCTGCTATTGCAGAGCTCCCATCCAGTATGGCATGGTTGCTTCTTATACTTTGAGCATCCATCCACTGTGTTTAATTATGGCTTTGTTATCTGTCTGTTACTGCCTTTAACTTTATTGCGACTTTTTTTTTTTTCATTATTACCTGACCAGATCAGTTTGTCAGCTTGGATTATCCAATCTTCAGTTAACAATAACCAGACTCTAAGCTTGTCAGTTTGGGTTATCCAACCATCAGTTAACAATAACCAGACTCTAAGCATGTCCGTTTGGGTATCCAACCATCAGTTAACAATAACCAGACTCTAAGCATGTCCGTTTGGGTTATCCAACCATCAGTTAACAATAACCAGACTCTAATCTTATCAGTCTGGGTTGTCCAACCGTCAGTTAATAATAACCAGACTCTAATCTTATCAGTTTGGTCTGGGTTGTCTCAACCATCAGTTAATAATAACCAGACTCTAATCTTATCAGTTTGGTTATTCAACCATCAGTTAACAATAACCAGACTCTAAAAGCTTGTCAGCTTGGGTTATCCAGTTTCTCAATTAATCATTGACTGTCAGATTTTAAGTTTGTTAGCTCGGATTGCCCAGATTTCAGTTAATTATTAGCACTCTAACTTTAAGGTGCCAGCTTGGATTGGTCAGTTTCCAGTCAACTATCAGTTATAAGTCTACAACTTTTTCAGCTTGGATTTCCCAATTTTCAGTTCATTGTATATAACAAGACTATAAGTTTGTCGGTTTGGACTATCTAGTTAACCTAGTTTTGAAATATTACCAGTATTCTGACTGTACGTTTGTTAACTTGAATTAGCCCGTTTTCAGTTCATTATCTGTAATCGAATTATAAGTTTGTCAACTCCGAGTAGCCAGTTTTGTTGTTATTGTTGTCGTTTGTTGTTGTTGTTGATTTATTGATTATCAATAATCACAATATGAGTTTGTTAACTTGATTGCCCAGTTTTCAATTGATATCAATATTCAGATAATAAGATTTTCGGATTTGCTTTGCCACTTTTCAAGTTAGTCAGACTGCATTTGCCACTTTTAAAAAAAAATTGTCAGATTGGATTTGCCACTTTTCAGTTAATTATCAATATTCAAACCCCACGTGTGTCAACTTAGATTATCCACTTTTCATTTAGTTATCAATTTTCAGACTATAAAATGACAGTTTAACCAGTTTCAATTGATTGTGAGTAATCAGATTATTCAGTTGTTCACCTGGGGTTAGGCAGCTTTTTCTATCAATTATCAATAACTAGGCTATTGATTTGTTAGTTTGCATTAGTCAGTTTTCAATCAATTATCAACAAACGTTAGCCAATTTTCAGTTAATTATCGATAAACGGACCATGCTTCCCAGCTGGAATATATATATATATATATATATATATATATATATATATATATATCACAATAAAATTAGAGAGCCAGTAAAAACTCTAAAAATGCTCAACCAAAGAGGGAGCGATCTAAAATATTCAATAAAAACACCATCAAGCTATCATATTCATGTATGCCCAACCTCAAAAAACATAATTGACTCATCTAACAAAACTAAAGGCAACACAGCCAAAAAGGGTAACAAATGGACATCTTGTAACTGCACTAAAAAAGATCAATGCCCACTGAATAACAAATGCCTTTACAATAATATGTATACCAAGCCACAGTAACAACAGATAGTGACAAAGAAACATACATAGGGATTACTGCAAACCATTTTAAAACCAGATATGCAAACCATAAACAGTCCTTCAAAAATGAAAAATATAAAAACCAAACAGAACTAAGTAAACACATTTGGAAACTTAAAGATAGAAAATAGACTTCAATATATCATGGAAAATTATAAAAAAAAAAAAAAAAAAAAGCACACCATACAATAATATCTCTAAAAAAATGCAACCTATGCTCTACAGAAAAGTGGCTGATATTATGCAAACCTCACCTAGCAACTCTGAATTCAAAAGTAGAGATCATAAACAATTGCAGGCACAAATGGAAATCTTTGTCAACACTCCATTCCTTAGCACACCCTCCCTGAACGCACCCCAAAAATTCAAAATTGTGAAAATACTACAGGCCACGTGAAATACATGCAGAACTCACGCTTGCACACACACACACTATATAAACACCGGTGGCGTGCCCAGAGTGTATCCCCTGACGAGAGCCATTGCTCGAAACAGATTTGTCGGTTTTAATCTCCTTTTTAATCATATTTTTAAAACTTATATATATATATATATATATATATATATATATATATATATATATATCAGCACGTCTTGTGATCTCTGTTCCTTTCTTTCCACTCTATGTTTTCAATGATGGCCTTCTCTCACCAGACATCGCATGGTTCCACTCAAGATTAACAAAATTATGGGACATGGCTATTATCTGGCTGGAGAAGACGAAACTTTGATGGCAACAAAACGGTCCCCCTGACTATCATCAGGACATAATCATGTATTGTCTCATTGTGAGGAAGTGGACCTACTGATCCAGTTTTTGGCCTTTGGACTCATTCATGGCATGCGCTACCAGAAAGCAGGTTCAGACACTAGAGATGTTTCTGAAAAACATGGCGTTGTCATATTTTATGCTCTCAGTCATAAGCTTTCTGATGAATAGAGTTGAAAGGAAGAATCCCCAATATCCGATGAAGCTGCAAGCGAGTTCCCTAATTAACGAGTCAACTGTAGTGAGTTGGGTTCTTTCCTTTTCTCCTTTCTTTTCTGGTTTTCCTTTCAGGAGAGGAATTAGATAACATCTTCTTTTTCAGCTACGCTCCCTGATAAGAAATGTCTCTGATTTAAAAAAAAAAAAAATTTGTTCATTTCTAATTTTATCATCATTCTCTCTCCCTTACAAAAAAGAACATTTTCGATGTCATGTATATTTAATTGGGAACATGCAGTGCATAGTACAGGGAGAGAGAGGGGGTGGAGAGAGAGATGGGGGACGAGAGAGAGAGAGAGAGAGAGAGAGAGAGAGAGAGAGAGAGAGAGAGAGAGAGAGAGATGGATGGATGTACTTGAACGTTGGCGAGCCTCATTATGCAGTTTTATGCTTCACACGTTACAAGAATATCGCAGTGTTTGCTGAAAGGGGGTGCATGAGAGCGCGCGTGCGTGTGTGCTGAGATAACTGCGCGCGTGCGTGGGTGCTTGTGCGCAATTAGACATGTATATAGTGAAACATAGAATCAGACAGACAAAAAGATAAAGACTGAGCGTCAGGTACATGGGGAGAATTGACAAATACCGAGAGATAAAGAGTCAAGGGAAAAAAAATGAATGAGTGAGAGAAATAGAGAGAGAGAGAGAGAGAGAGAGAGAGAGAGAGAGAGAGAGAGAGAGGGAGAGAGGGAGGGAGGGGGGGCGAGCGAGAGAAAGACAGTGACAGACAGACAGACAGACAGTCGGACAGACAGACAAAGAGACAAACAAACAGACAGAGAGGGAGAGAAAGAGAGAAGGAGCCAGCCAGACAGAGTAACCACACACACACACACACACACACACACACACACACACACACACACACACACACACACACACACACGCACGCACGCACGCACGCACGCACACACATACATACAGAGAGAGAGAGTCTTTCTTTTTTTCCCAGTTAAGTTGCATACTGTATATAGGGAAACACCTCCACACACACACACACACACACACACACACACACACACACACACACACACACACACACACAGAGAGAGAGAGAGAGAGAGAGAGAGAGAGAGAGAGAGAGAGAGAGACTTTTTTCCTGCTAAATGATGTACTATGTAAGCCTACGGGATATACACCTCCGCGTTTCTGTCGTTGTATCGACCCTGTATCTTGAAACTGACATCATGCTGGCTACACGTCTTCCTACTACACAGTTAGTGTCACTAAAGCTACAACAGGCTGCCGCATCCATGCCACACATGCGGCGTGTGTTCTTTTGTAATATGTACATTTTGCTACCGTAACATTTTTTTCCCTGTCTTAGAAACAACAGCATAACAAAAAAAAAAAAAAAAAAAGCAAAATAGATTCGGATTCGGAGTTGTGCTCTCTATTTTCTTTTCTGAGTGATTCTTAATTTTGCTCTCCTCTTTCACCTCAGTCTTTACTTATTACAATAAGAATATACAGGTTTCGTTTAGTTTCTTTCCGTGTGACGAGCATACTCCCAGTTCTGTCATTAACTTTGGTATATACCATGTGACGTATTGTACGATTTATTGAACCGTCTGGCATTTATGGTGCCGACGATGAAGGCTGGAAAACGGTTCCTTCTGCCTCAGACGTCTGCCTGGGTCTTGGCTGACAGTAGTTGATGTGGAAATATTTCACCGCTCTGGTTGCATGCATGGGGACACGTGTTCCTCCGAGGAACATGATGCAATGCTGTTTTCAAATCCATGGTGGATTTTCAACGATCGATTTTTGCGAAGAAGATAGTACAAGACAGGTGTCTGAGCTTTGTCCAGTGCGCCTGTCTGATACCATGCTTTCAGAGTCGTCAACGGTCGGCGGCATGCTGTGGAACAATTCACATCTGTGTTTGTTTACTTTCTGATGGCGATGACGCAATCGTGTGCTGGCTTCAGATGTGCTTGTGGAAAAAAAAAAATGATAACAACTCTACTTTTTTTGTGAAATAAATTTGTTCTCAGACTCTCACAGTCACCATTATAGATACAGTACAGTAAAAAAAAAAGAATTACGACTGATATTGTTTGAGAGAGG
>JADBJO010002604.1:197500-205000 GCA_016801955.1 Conus betulinus | reverse complement strand
GTGTTTGTGTGTCCGGCCATGATTATCCCCCCGTCAAAGGTAGACGTGAACACTAAACCCTGGATGTATCCTTTGGGAAGGGACCGTGTAATGCTAGCTAGCTAACTAGCTAGGTGCGTGAAAGGTAGCAGCGATAGTGTGCTGGCAGACAGGATGTCCGTCGGCTCTTTCCTCTTATCAAACGCCTCCTGCTTTCTTGTTAAAAGGCTGAAGAGGACCTCATAGCTCGTAGATAATGATGAGCTCTTAAGATGCCCGTAGATACGTCATCAACTGTTTGGAATGGCGACGACCTTGACCTCAACACTGTACTTTACTTGTCTGTGATGTTCTCATCTTTAATGTGGTGCTCTCTATATCTCTCTCTCTCTCTCGCCTCTCAAGTCTCTCTCCAATCTCTCTCTCTCCTCGCCTCTCCTCTCTCTCACGTCTCCTCTCTCCTCTCTTCTCTCTGCTCTCTCGCCTCCTCTCTCTTCTTGTCTCGCTCCTCTTACTCCTCCCCCCTCTGGTCTCTCTCTCTCTCTCTCTCTCTCTCTCGTCTCTCTCGTCTCTCTCTCTCGTACTGTTTATTGTTTGGTATTGGGGGGGAAGGGGTTTTGGTCCGTTTTGTCAGTAAAAAGGCGTTGTCTGTGTAGAAAGTCTCGCTCAAGATTAAAGAAAATAAATGCCTGAGGATTCGTATACAAGTTATCTGTAATCATTTAATAGGGGCAAAGCGCCGCAGCAGAGGTCTACGCGAAGGTCGCGAGGTAGATTGATAATGGTCGTTGTAAGTATTATATGCACCTACTATTTTTCTTCTGCCTGCCTGCATGCCTGCCGGTCTGTCTGTCTGTCTGGCTGGTCTGTCTGTCCTGTCTGTCTGTCTCTCTCTTTGTCTCTCTCCGTGTGTGTGTCTGTCTTTCTATCTGTCTCTGTCTGTCTGTCTCTCCTGTCCTCTCTCTCTCTCTCCTCAATCTGTCTGTTGTGTTGTCTCTGTCTCACTGTCTCTGTTTCTCTCTTTTCTTTGTCTTATTGTTATTTGTTTATCTTTGTCTGTCTGTCCTCTGTCTGTCTGTCTTCTGTCTCTGGTCTCTCTCTCCTCTCTCTCTTTTCTTCTCTGTCCGTCCGTCTCCTCTCCCGTCTTCTCTTCTTCTCTCTCTTCCACTCTTCTCTCTGCCGTCCGTCACTATCTGTCTCTTCTTTCTCTGTAACTCTCTCTCTGTGCTCTGTGTCTGTTTCTGTATTTGTCTCTCTCCTCTCTGTCTCTCTTCCTCTCCTCACACTCCTCTCAACACACACACACACCACACACACACCACACACACCACAAACACACACACACACACGGCGCGCGCGCACAACACACACATGAAGGAATGCTTTGTACCTACATACGTACAAACATACTCACATACAGAGACAAGCACGCGCTCAGACACACACACACACACACACACACACACACACACACAGACACACTACACACACACAAGAGAAAACACATATGAGAAGAGAGAGAGATATAGAGAGAGAGAGAGAGAGAGAGAGAGACGAGAGACAGACAGACAGACAGACGACAGACAGACAGACACAGACAGGCAGGCAGACAGAAGACAGACAGAAATCAAATCACATCATATCTCTAAAAGTACTAAGACGATGGTTTGGCAGCTGGAACTACCGATAGTGAAGACAATGACGTCACCATGATAAAGGAGGGAATAATGATGATGATTTTAATGATAAGACACAACACCACCAACAGCAGCAGAAGCACCCCCACCACCAACCACCCACCACCACCACCACTGATCATGTGAACTCAGCAAGACGCTCTCATTTTCTAACATATTTGATTACCATCGCTGTCGCGGCCCCGCAAAGCTAGCAAGAGAATCCATTCATCATTCTGGATGGTGGGTGCCGTTTCAAGTTACACACACCCTCCCCTATCAAATCCTTCCTACTTTCATTTTATTTTATTTTATTTTTAGTGCAGATACTTTTTTTTTTTCAGATCCTACCACCCGGAAGTAATTCCTTTTTTTTTTTTTCCAATTCCTAATTCCCCTCCCCCTTTCTTTATCCCCCTTTTCCCCCTCCCCCCTTTTCATGCGGTGCAGTTCAGATTAAGTTTCCAACGATTTGTTTTCTAGCTTTGGTTTTTCATACAGTTTCATCAAACGCCTGTCTAATGAAGAAAGTTTAGGAAAGCGTCACTTGAATTGGAAATGTGATACAGTTATACAGGAAGAGAAGTTGTGCCTGTTTAAAAAAAAAATGCGAATTTTGCTTTCTGTCCCTTTCATGAATGGTGAGGGTCGTGTGTGTGTGGGTGGTGTGTGTGTGATGTGTGGGTGTGTGCTGTGTGTGGTGGGAGAGAAGAGAGGGGAGAAGAGAGAGAAGAGCGGAGAGAGGACTGAGGGGAAGAGAGGAAGGGGGTCAAGGGAAAGAGAGGAAGGGGTGGTCTGGGGAAGAGAGGAAGGGGGAAATGAGAGGAAAGGGCGTCTAGGGGAAGAGAGGAAGGGCGTCTAGGGAAGGGAAAGAGAGGAAGGGCCAATCTAGGGGAAGAGAGGAGGAAAGAAAAGGACCTAAAGAGAAACGAGAAAGGAAAGAAAAGGAAGAAAAAAGAGAAAGAGGGAAAAGAGGACAGAAAGGAGCGAGACGAGGGAGGGGAAGGAGGCAGGGGAGAGAGCGAGAGAGAACGGGGGAGAGAAGAGAGAGAGGGAGGAGGAGGGGAGAGAGAGGGGGGGGGGGGAGGGGAGGAGGAGGGAGAGGTGGGGGAGAAGGTGGGCGGGAGAGGAGAGCGAGAGGGGAGATGAGAGAGGAGGGAGAGGGGGGAGGAGGGGAGAGATGGAGGGGAGGGATGAGGCGAGAGGAGGCGGAGCGAGAAGGATGAGGGTGAGACGGGGAGGGGAGGACGGGAGGAGAGAGGAGGAGGAGAGGATGAGAGGAGGGAGAGGAGGATTGGGGGGGGAGGAGAAGGGGAGGACGGGGGGGTGAGGGGGAGGGAGGTGGAGGAGACGAGGGGAGAGGGGGGGACGAGGAGAGGAGAGAGGGGTGGAGGAGAGGAGAGGAGGAGAGGGCAGAGATGAGGAGGGTTGAAAGGGGGGGATGGGGGAGGGAGTAGGTTGAGCGGAGAGGAGAGACTAGAGAGGGAGAGAGAGAGAGGGGGAGAGGGAGAGGAGGAGAGGAGGAGAGCGCGAGAGGGAGAGAGATGAGAGAGAGAGGAGGAGACGAGTGGGGATGGAGAGGACCGAGGGGGGGGAGGAGAGAGAGGCGGGGAGGAAGGAGGACTGAGGGGGAGAGAGTGAGAGAGAGAGGAGGCGGAGACCTAGAGGGAGAGAGGGAGGAGAGGAGTTGAGATAGAGGGAGAGAGAGGAGAGAGAGGAGAGAGGAGGGGGAGAGACGATGTGGGGAGAGGAGAGGGAGAGAGGAGAAGAGCGAGAGAGAGGAGAGAAGAGAGTGAGAGAAAGAGAAAGGAGAGAGCGAGAGGGCGAGGGAGAAAGAGGAAAGAGAGGAGAGAGAGATAGACGGGGGGGGGGGAGGGGGGGGGGGGGGGGGGGGGGGGCAGCAGATGGGGCATGAGGGGGGGGGGGGGGCGGGGGGGGGGGGGCAGGGGAGGGGGGGGGCACCAGGGGTTTGGGGGGGGGGGGGGGGGCGGGGGGGTGGGGGGGGGCGGGGGGGGTGGGTGCAGCAGCAGCAAGTGGGGGGGGGGGGGGGGGCAGATTGGGTTGGGGGGGGGGGGGGGCGGGGGGGGGGGGGGGGGGGGGTGTGGGCAGGGGGGGGGGGGGAGGGGGGGGGGGGGGGGGGGGCAGGGCAGATTGTTTGTTGATTTTCAGTAAATATTATGTTAGATCCTAACTTAAAAGTATGTACGTATGCTCACAAAAAATTGCCGACTGATGTCTATACAGTGATGTATAGATTTGGCACAAATACACAACAAATGAAATATGGAATGGTAAAAATCACGACCAAAGATGGAGGGAGGTTGTGGGGGTGGGGGCGTTGTTTGTTTTTATGTTCTTTCTCTTGTGAGCAAGATTTACCTACTTTGTTTTGACAGTTTACTGTTCCCTGCTCATTATAAGATTTTCTTTTCATTTCAATCAAATCGAGATCATCTGTATCTGTTACTGTTCGTCTATTTACTTGTCTGATTATGTTTAAGATCGAAAAGGATTGCCAGTCTTGAATGAATGCTAATTTTCATGCGCTCATTTCTCCAGTTGTGGTTGCTGTGTAGATGGGTCCAGAACGGGGGTGTATAGGCAAGCTTAAAACATCCTTTGCATGGAGGAGGTTTCCTTGTTGGTTCCGTGTGCTCTGTGCCGTCATGTCTGCTGGGCTATTCGGTATCGTAGGCAGCACCTGTTTAGAGTGTGTGGGCGTGTGCTGTTTCATCGTGGGAGCAAGAGTTACGCTATTTTGTTTGTTATGACTGTTTACTGGTCCCTGCTTCATTTAAGAGAGTTCCTTTCTTTCTCTCGAAGTTCCCCCACGACTGTTTTGAAAAACTGAAAAAAAGCAGCTTACAGTTTGATCAGTAGATCGTGGGGGTGGTTGTCTCGCCAACGCTTGTGCAGTGAGCGATCTCCTCAAACCTCATACCTTCAAACACACAACGCACATGTCACAGAAACTGTATCAGCTCCAATTCTGTATTTTGCCCATTCAAGGTTGTTTTTTCTTCAGTCCAATGGGTGGCTTAGTAGTGTGTTGGCTCAAAACTGATACCGCTGAACACCACGAAAATGACTCGGCAGCAGTGCTGTGTCTCCTCAGGTGGATGGCCTCTTGACGACTTTGACATTGACTGCTCCCTGTGGATTGCTGGTGCCAGGGCTGCGGCGGGCCGGGCTGGGCCGGGCCGGGGGCCGGGCTGTGTGGGTGTGGAGGGGGGGGGGGCGGGGAGAGAAGGGGGGGGGGGTCGGAAAGAGCGGCGTGGGTGCAGTACCACTGAGGTGGCCCAGAAGAAGGGACAGCAAACAAACATACCACCAAAAAAAAAAAAAAATGTTTTTTTCAGTCCTCCTCTTGTACATCCACCTTCCAGACTGGTCTCGGAGAGGGAGTGATTGTCCGGTACATGTCCAAGTCACCGCTTTAGTGACGGCTGGAATTTATTGGATTTTACTTCATTTTTTTTCATTCACTTACTTACTTACTCACTTACTTTTTTTTCTTCATTTATCTATTTGTTTATCTATGTATTTTTTTTGTTCGTTTGTTTCTTCCGGGAGAGAAAGGTGACAAGAGAGGGGCTAACTTAGGCCAAAACACCGTCGTTCTGCTCCTCTGTATTATTGGGAGTCTGAGTAGAGGAGGGTGAAGGATGGATTGGTCTGTACACGTGATCTTCCCATTCTTCAAGTCTCCGTGACAGCCGCCCTCTCTATTTGGCACTGCATGAGGAGAGTCCTCACAGACTTTTTTTTTCCAGCTTTCGTTTGTTTCTTTTCTATTCTGGAATCAGCGATCGATACATTGGTTCACTTGGCTATGTATTAGCTGGCTGTGATTTTTTTTTTTTTTTTTTTGTGATTAACTGGCCATGAATGTATAGAACAGATTCGCCATGGACTCCCTGTTTCACGTCCTTACTGGTAAATAAAATTGGTTGGTTATCTACATGTTAACAGTGCTGGTTCGGCGGTATGTTTGTCATTGCTTATTTTGTTTGTGTGTGTGTGTGTGTGTGTGTTGTGTGTGTGTGTGTGTGTGTGTGTTGTGTGTGTGTGTGGTGTTTGTGTCTTTGACCATTCATTCATTCAGTCAGTCGGTCAGTTTCAGCTTTTTTACTTTATAGTCCATCCGAAAGTAAAGAAGCCATTTCTGTGCTATATTCATCATGTAGAAGAGAAAACAATAACAACAACGACAACACACACAACTAACAAGATCAACATTAACAACTCTCCACTGCTATTTATGAATAAATATTGACATTTTAAGACGAAGAAAAAAAGCAAGCAGTCCCAGGAACGTCAGCCATCCCTCTCGACTTTTTTCCTCCCTGAGATGAAAAAACAAAAGAAAAAACTGATGATGAAACATAAGGGAGTCGCACAAAGGACGTTAAAAGGTAATGCTGACAAGTAAACTCGGCAGTGGAAACAGTCTGTGTTAACTGTGCACAGAACTCGCAGTTTGGCCAGACTATGGCACAATAGCTGGCGTGTTATGCAATATATGAAACTATGAACAGAAAGCGTGTGATGACATTCTAGAACCCCCCAAATATATTGAATGGGTTTCAAAAGACAGAAAAAACTGTCAAGGTTAAAAGCGAAGGTCAAAAGGCCCATAGTCTAATGACTGTAGGGCCAATGATTTTTCAGAGATGCACCGTGTCTTGGACATAGCACAAGGAGAGAGGACGGATCTCTGTGCTGCCTTTAACCTTTCCCAGCGCAGATCATGCAGTCATATATTGATGGGTCGACAGAGAGGATTGTCAAGCTGACAATTAAAATCTAACTACACAGCAGATGGACAGACTGAGGGCCGGAGGGGGGCGGAGGACGGGGCGGGGGGGGGGGGGGGGGGGGGGGGGGGAGGGGGGGTTGGAGAAGAATAATGAAGAAAAACAATCATTGAATTGGCTACACAGTTTAAAACGATTGTTAGTTTCAACAATGACAAAGAAGGAAGAAAGAAAGAGAAGAAAATAAGAAAGAAAAGAAAAAGTAAGGAAATGATTTAACAGGAAGTAATTCAATGAACAAAGTCAATGAACACACACGCACACACACACACACACACCACAAACACACCACACACACACACACACACACACACACACACACACACACACACACAGAGAGACAGAGAGAGATAGAGAGAGAGAGAGAGGGGAGAGAGAGAGAGAGGAGGAGAGAGGAGAGAGAGAGAGAGAAGAGAGAGAGAGGAGAGAGATAGTGGTTTGTTCGGAGAGCTACAACCATTGATTGATGCAGTAAGGCCATGACCCGTAGTGTGGGAGTGTATGGACAAAATCATTAGCGCTGCAAATGTTCGTGATCAAAACCGAAAAAAAAAACAAGACGGTTTGTAGAAAATGTCAATAAAGAGTTACGAAGAAAATGTTCGATGAAAATTTCATTAGGTATAAATCAATAAAAGCAAACTGTTTGACAAAGTATTCATGCTTAGATGGCACAATAGTCTATGTCTAAATAACGAAAATAGTTCTAAATACTGGAAACCTTGCTTCTGAGCGAGGAGCGAGAGACAGAGAGAGAGAGAGAGAGAGAGAGAGAGAGAGAGAGAGAGAGAGAGAGAGAAGAGCAGCAGCAGCAGAGCAGCAGAGCTAAATAAAACAAATACAAACAAAGAGATACAAACGCACGCTTCAACCTACGTACGCAACACTATGGAACATCAAAACACAATGATGACAAAATAGAACAAGAACAAGAACAAGCACTCCAATAACACAACAACGATGACAACGACAAACAACAACAACAACAACAACAACAACAACAAGAAATATCGTCTCAGCACATATTC
>JADBJO010002604.1:187500-192500 GCA_016801955.1 Conus betulinus | reverse complement strand
TCTGTAAAATGTTGGGTACACACACACACACACACACACACACACACACACACACACACACACACACCACACACACACACACACACACACACGCACGCACGCACACAACACACACACACACACACACGCACACACACACACACACGCACAAACACACGCGCACACACACACACACACACACACACCACACACACACACACACACACACACACACACACACACATACGCGCGCGCGCGCGCGCGCGCGTACGTGTACAGGCACTCCTCGTTCCAAGCTCCTGTGCTTTGGATCTGTTTACAAAGCAATGTGTCTCTGGTTAGAAGAAGAAAAAAAAAGAAAAAAAAAAAAAGAAAGAAAGAAAAAAAATCAAGGTTGCTCCCGCTCTCACTCACCTCCATCTTCCGTGTGCTTTGCTCTCTCCTCCTCCTCCTCCTCCTCCTCCTCCTCCTCCTCCCCCCTCCTCCCCTCCTCCTTCACCACTTTCCCCTTCCCTCCTTCCTGCCCTCCCTTCCTACTCCCTTCCTGAAATTCCTAGCTTTTTGTGGATGGTCATGTTTCATTTGTGTGCTTGTTCGGGTTTTACCTGGGTTTTTTTTTTCTGTGGGTAGACTGGATTTTGTGTGGGTGTGTGTGTGGTGAATCCTTGGCTGTCTTGTCGTTTCCTCTAACCTCTATTGTCAGCATGTTCATTGCACACATGTTAAAGCCTGCTGGACTTAGGGGGGTTCTGTCCTTGGTCTATTTTGATACTTGAAGGAAAGAAGAAAAGACCGTTGCTGATCTAGACTTGATAATAGGGAGTTTCAAAACATGAGCAGCTACGTGATTTCACGTTCTTCGTTCATTTGTCGTAAATGTTAATTTGTTTTTTTGCCTGAAGAAGACCCGAGAGGTCGAAATGCATTGTGTCTTGTCCTGTGCTATGTTTGTCGGTGTCCTTGGCGGTAACTAACTCCCTTTCTTTCGAAATTTTGATAATAGGGAGATTAAAGCCAAGAGGCTTTGGCATCGATGATGAGGCGTCTCTCTCTCTGGCTTTCTCCCTGTCTCTCTCTCTCTCTCTCTCTCTCTCTCTCTCTCTCTCTCTCTCTCTCTCTCTCTCCTCTCTGTCCTGTCTGTCTCTGTCTCTGTCTCTCTCAGTCTCTTTATGTCTTTGCCCTGTCTGACAGACTGTCTCTGTCTGCCGATCTGTCTGTCTCTATCTCTCTCAGTCTCTTTATGTCTTTGTCTGTCTGTCTGTCTGTCCCCTCTCTCTCTCTCTCTCTCTCCTCTCTCTCTCTCTTCTGTGCTCTTTGTGCGTGTGTATCTCTCTCTCTCTCTCTCCCTCTCATTCTTTTACTTCGTCATTATCTGTCTGTGTCTGTCCATCTCTGATTTTCTCTCTCTGTTTTTCTCTTTCTTCCCCACACTCGTTTTTCTGTCTTCTTGTCTTTTCATCTGCCTTTTTTGTATGCCTTCCCGCCTCTCAGCTCTCTCTCTCTCTCTCCTCTCTCTCTCTCTCTCTCTCTCTCTCTCTCTCTCTCTCTCTCTCTCCTCTCTCTCTCTCTCTCTCTCTCTCTCTCTCTCTCTGGCACCTCCTCCAGGCAGTGACAATAAGAACTCGTTTTATATAAATGTTGTCCTATGGGGGAAAACTAACCATATCAATCTGAGCATCTAACGTCTTTACAAGGTTTGTTTATGTTCCTTTCTCTCTTTTTTTTTTATCTTTTTCCTTTCATTCTTCGGTCCGGAAGTGCATGGAATATTGTCTTCTCTCTCCATGCCTTTCTGTTTGTCTGTTTGTCTGTCTGTTTGACTGTCTGCCTGTGTGGTGTGGTGTGTGTGTGTGTTGTGTGTGTGTGTGTGTGGGTGTGTGTGTGTGGTGTGTGTGTGTGTGTGTGTGTGAGAGTAGAGAGAGAGAGACAAATACAGGCAGACAGGGCAGACTCTATCTCTCCCTCTCTCTCTCTCCTCTCTCTCTCTCCTCACTCTCACACAACACACAACACACATACATACACACATACATACATACATACAAATACATACAATACATACATACATACACATACAGAGAGAGAGAGATGAGAGAGAGATAGAGATGAGAGAGAGCGAGAGAGAGAGAGAGAGAGTGAGAGGTCCACTCTTAATAACCTAGACCTTTTTAATCATTTTTTTTTCCTCCTCCTGTACATCCCTTTAATTTATGTGCATGGATTTTTCGAATTCTCTTATTCTTTTGAAATGAAAGTGTGTTCTCATATACTGGAGGACATTCATGTAAAATTCTAAAACAAAAGAGAAAAAAAAAAGAGAGAGAAAGAAATAAGGCAGCTCCAGGGTTTTTTTTTTCTGATACTCAGATGCATTTTCAGTGTATGCAGTTAGTAAAAACCCAGTTTCCAAAATCTGTCATAGCTGCTAAACTCATACGGAGCTTTAAATCACGACCTAACCAATCTTTCAAATGACAGACCGATCTGTATGCTCTCTACTTTATCAAGGCCTTGCATTCCTTAAAGCACATGAAAATAAATCCTCAGATACTCTGTCAAATCCAGCTTTGTTTCAGCTCATTCGACCTAGGTATGGGGAATACAGTTCTTGCCACCAAGCGCTGACTAACCTGATAAACAGATGTTTCTCTGGCACAGATGTCGAGGAGGTTAGTCTTGTTCTCTGAACAGACTTTGCTAAAGTTTTCAATGGCCCTGCAAAATTTGATGTATATGATCTGCCGACTAAATTCATTCTTAACCAAAAAAACACATATCACTCTAAATTGGAGGTTCTTTCACTTGGAGACATTTTTATGGGTGTTTTCGGACCTCAGGGTCGATGAAAATTATATTTTGAACATTTCGGGCCGGATCTCTATACTGAAGTGGAAAGTTGCTGTAATTCGAAACTGTTCAGATCCCTCACAATCAACTCGTCAAGTCCTAGGGTTGCCCGAATAGAGTGCATGACTGTAGATGGTTGATGCGGGTGCAGGATTAAGTTTTACAGCATGAAAGTCAGTTCAGTGCCAGCATCTCTGTGGAGGCTTGGGCTCTACACACTTTGCTTTGTACAGCTTCTTTGATTTTGCGCTTGAATTCATGTTCGTTAAAGAAGAGGACTGACGTTTCACCAACCAAAATATGGCACCAGAAGCAAAGATGGTCTCGTTTGGGGTGTTCTTTTTTAGTTTGTGCCCAGAGAGGGGCGAGCAATATGGGCTTTGTAGGCCTCGGTGCAACATTTGCATGTGAGCTCATAGACAATACCACGTTTTATTTCTGTCTGCAAACATTGTACTGAGACCCACATAGGGGAGCCTGTTTGAGGGGACGAAATGGGGGACGAAGGGAATGAAAGTTCATGTTTTTTCCCATGGGTTTCCTTTTCCTCACTTCAGGCCATGTTCACCGTCATTCAAGGAGTTTTCGGACGCAGATGGGGACAGTAAGCAGTACACGGTGGTCAAGAAACAACGGGTTTTGTAGCATCCGAATAAGAACTTGCTTTCTGAGGTGTTAGTGATTCTCGTACAAGCCCGTGTCACACAAATATCTGTTACTGAGCTTGAAAGTGTCAAACCCAAACATGCGTATATTTGTGTGTAAAAATCATTGGTGTGTCACCACTATTTTTCAAGATGTTAAGCAAGGGGGGAGGGGGGGGGGGAGCGGGGGGTGTTACTGATATGGGATTCGCATTTATCTACTTACTTTCATTTTGATTGTTGTGAACATGGGGACAGTGTGTTGTGTTTGCAACTGTTATGCGGCTTCATGTAAATGGTCAGCGTGACATGTCTTCCACTCGACCAGGTCAGTATTTTGTGCGTGCTATCATGACATCAACACTAAACATGATTTCCATCTCCACCTCCTACTCTACTCTACTCCCAACTGTGCTGTGCTCGTGTTGTGTGTATGTATGTGTGTGTGTGTGTGTGTGTGTGTGTGGTGTGTTGTGTGTGTGTGTGTGTGTGTGTGTGTGTGTGTGTGTGTGTGTTTGTGCGTGTGTGTGTGTGTGTGTGTGTGTGTGTGTGTGTGTGTGTGTGTGTGTGTGTGTGTGTGTGTGTGTGTGTGTGTGTGTGTGTGTGGACTAGAGTGGAGACATGTCGGAAGCTTGAAGGATCTACAGAAACATTAGTATGCTTTTACTACCTCGCTCAATCTCGCCCATAAAAAAGGGTGATGAGGCCAGAAACGACATTCACTCAGTGATGTTTGCTGGTCATCTCATCACACGCAGAGAGAGAGAGAGAGAGAGAGAGACAGACAGACAGACAGAGAAGACACACACAGACACACACACACACACACACACACACACACACGCACACAGACACACACACACACACACACACACACACACACACACACACACACACAAGATAGACAGACAGACAAAGAAAGAAAGACAGTGAGAGACAGACAGACGGACAGACAGGCAGGCAGTCAGACGAACAGAGATAGACAAACAGACAGAGAATTAGACAAAGGGACGGACAGTCACAGTGAGTGTGAGACGGACACAAGCTCATAGACAGAAGAAAAAGAGTTGAACAGACAGAGACACAGACGGGGGTGGGGGAGGGGGGGGTAGAAATACGGAAACAGAGAGAGAGAGATGAGAGAGAGACAGACGGACAGAGAGGATGAATACGGACGAGAGAGAGAGACAGACAGACAGACAGACAGACAGACAGGGGCAGACGGACAGACAGACAGACGGACAAGAAAGAGAAAGACAGTGGGAGACAGACAGACGGACAGACAGGCAGGTCAGTCAGACGGACGACAGAGATAGACAAACAGACAGAGAATTAGGCAAACGGACAGACAGTTATAGTGAGTGTGAAAGGGGGACACAACCTCATCGACAGAAGAAAAAGAGTTGAACAGACAGAGACAGACAGGGGGTGGGGGGGGGGGGGGAAATATACGGAAACAGAGAGAAGAAGAGAGGAGAGAGAGAGAGAGAGAGAGAGAGAGAGGAGAGAGAGAGAGAGAGAGAGAGAGAG
>JADBJO010002604.1:170000-175000 GCA_016801955.1 Conus betulinus | reverse complement strand
ACCCAATCTTTACAAAGTAGAATTTCGCGCTGATAAATGTCTCTTCCTTAACCATGTGTAATAAATTTTTCTGCTGCCATGGTCCAGTGATATTTTTCGGCTTCTTTTCTTCCGCTGCCATGGTAGCAGTTAATCGATATTTGTCGGCTTCTTCCGAAAAAGAACATTAACTTCACGGTCTTAAAGTTTTTCGTTGGTAAACTTGCCTTCAGGCGCACGCAGTCTCTCTCTCTCTCTCTCTCTCTCTCTCCTCTCTCTCTCTCTCTCTCTCTCTCTCTCTCAAGTGCAAGAAATGAGCTGCTGGTGTGGAAAACCATTCATCATACTCTTCTGCCAGATTAAGGATGGTCGCCAGTTCTGTAAAAAGAGGATGGCTTTTATTTGGCACCGGGCATAAAAATTATCGTTACTTTTTTCTGAATGTTTCCTCGCATTTGAAAACAAAACTTGTTTGTTCACATTTTATCATTCACACCAAATGAAAACATAAAAAAATGAATTAGAAACATTTCATTATTATGTCTGGCAGAAAAAAAGGAATGTTATTATAGATGTATACATATGCCGAATACAAAATAGTGTATGCAATGGTTGTATGTATTCTATCTGTCAGACTTTACAGTAAGTACTTATTGAACACTTTTTAATCGTCAGAGTGATTTCTTCATTTGTTTTTCTTCTTTGTTTCTTTGTTGTTGTTTTTGTTGTGGTGGTGTGTTTCTCTCCTGCGACAAACATTAAATGAGGTCATTCATGAAACACAGATTGGGTATTACAAACCAAATCCATTATAAAGATATAGTTAAATAAATGTATGAATACACGAGTGTGTGTGTGTGTGTGTGTGTGTGTGTGTGTGTGTGTGTGTGTGTGTGTGTGTGTGTGTGTGTGTGTGTGTGTGTGTGTGTGTGTGTGTGGTGTGTGTGTGTGTGTGGTGTGTGTGTGTGTGTGTGTGTGTGTGTGGTGTGACACCCCACCAGCGCGGTATGTGCTCCTGCACCTGGACTTGCGTTCTTTTGAGGAATATCCTCGCCCTCCTTTCGCGCCACTTTCTGTTCCTCGTCAAACAAGGCAAAACAAGGATCTAGCACTCAGGAACCAACCATAGCGATGCCACTTTCTGTTCCTCGTCAAACGAAGCAAAAGCAAGGATCTAGCTCTCAGGAAACCGACCATAGCGATGACACTTTCTGTTCCTCGTCAAACGAAGCAAAAGCAATGATCTAGCAATCAGGAACGACCATGGAGGGGGGGGGGGAAGCGCTTAAAACTGTTATCTGGAGATCCATGTGTGATAAACGATAAACCAAACCTGCCAAAAGAGGAGGACTGGGATGGAGAGAAGAGGAGAGAAGAGAAGAGAGGTGGACCTGGGGGGGGGGGGGGGGGGGGGGGGGGGGAAACGGGGAAGGAATGATGGGGGAGGGTGAGGGTAGGGGGGAGGGAAAAAGAGGGACGGTTAATGTCATAACGTGCACGGACTGTCCCAAGACGATTGCTGATAAGAATTATCACGTCGGTTTGTGTTTAAAACCATTTACCCGCTTAACTCTCTGTCCTCTCTCTCTGTCTCTGTCTCCTGTCTCTGTCTGTCTGTCTGTCTGTCTGTCTGTCTGTCTGTCTGTCTGTCTGTCTTCTCTGTCTCTCTCTCTCTCTCTCTCTCTCTCTCTCTCTCTCTCTCTCTGTTCTTGATTTTGGTCTGTTTTTGTATGCTGTTAATGTTGTTATTAATGTTGTCGGTACTATTGTTGTTGTTGTTATCTCTCACTCCTTCTCCTCCTTCTCCTCCCTTCTCCTCCTCACCTTCTCCTTCTTTCCCCCCCTCCACTTCCTCCCTCATCCCCTTATCATCCTCCTCCTCACTCTCAGCTTCTGCTTCCTCCTCCTCCTCCTCCCCCTCTTCTCTTCTTCTTCTTCTTCTTCTTCTTTCTTCTTCATCATCATCATCATCCTCATCATCATCATCATCACATCATCATCATCTTCTTCTTCGTTCTTCTTCTTCTTCTTCTTCTTCTTCTTCTTCTTCTCTTTTTTCTTCTTCTTCTTCTTCTTCTTCCTTTTTTCTTTTTTCTTTCTAATTCTCTTCTTCTTTCTTCTTCTCCTCACAATTCTGACTCTGTCCCTCGGAATCAACACCACTATTACATATTTGATTATGTGTTTAATATTTCATCATCTAACTCCTGTTCATCTTAAAACTTTTTTTTTTAAGGGGGTCCTTGTCATCGTTGTATTATGAACCACCATCTTCATCGCCAGTGTCACCCAGTATCGTCATCACTACTGCCTTCGTCACTATCTACATCACCTTTACATTCATCATTAAACCTATTATCACCATCACCACCATCACTTTCCAGAACCACTATGACGCCGGTAATCTCAACGTCTGTCATTTGAGAGAGAGAGAGAGAGAGAGTGAGAGAATGAGAAGAGAGAGAGAGAGAGATAGAGAGAGAGAGGTGTGTGGTGTGTGTGTGTGTGTGTGTGTGTGTTGTGTGTGTGTGTGTGTGTGTTTTGAGCGAGCGCGCGCGTGCGTATGTGTGTGTGGTGTATGTATGTATGTATGTATGTATGTATGTATGATGTATGTGTGTGTGTGTGTGTGTGTGTGGGTGTGGTGTGTGTGGTGTGTGTGGTTGTGTGTGTGTGTGTGTGTGTGTGTGTGTGTGTGTATGTGTGTGTATGTATGTAGTGTGTGTGTGTGTGTGTGTGGTGTGTGTTGTGTGTGTGTGTGTGTCTTGTGTGCGTGTGTGTGTGGGTGTGTTAAGTGTGTGTGTGTGTGTGTGTGTGTGTGTGTGGTGTGGTGGTGTGTGTGTGGGTGTGTGTGTGTGTGTAGTGTGCGTGTGTGTGTGTGTGATGTATGTGTGTGTGTGTGTGGTGTGTGTGTGTGTGTGTGTGTGTGTGTGGTGTGTGTGTGTGTGTGTGTAAGTGTGGTTTGTGGTGTGGTGTGTGTGTGTGTGTGGTGTGTGTGTGTGTGTGTGTGTGTGTGTGTGTGTGTGTGTGTGTGTGTGTGAAGAGCAACCAATGGGAATGAAGAAGAGTAATGATGAACCATTAAACATTCACTAGCCGCATATGTGTACACTATCAAAGTCTGTCTTGAAAATAGAATCTGATTGGTCCGGAGTTCAGTTTCGCCTGCTGGCTGAGACTGATCAGTGGAACTGACGAGACTGGCTGAGCTGGTCCATCCTTAGTGTGAAAATGAAGACAAAAGGTCCCAACGCCTCTGTGGTATTCTCACCACGAAGGGGAGAAGAACAAAATCCAACAGCCTTCCGAACAAAGCAGCGAAGGGCAGACTAAGCAAACGGAGAAGAAAAAAAAAGTACTAGACAAACATGTGTTGCAAAATGAATAAACAAAAAGAAATGAACAAATAGATGAATGAATAAATAAATGAAAGTAAGTAAAATGAAATGAATGAATGAATGGAGGAATGAATGAATGAATGAATGAATGAATGAATGAATGAATGAATGAATGAATGGATGAATGAATGAATGAATGAATGACTAAATAAATAGATAAATAAAAGATAAAATGAATATGTAAACAAAATAAGTAAATAATAATCCACTATCTAGCCTAAATGGTGCTGAGTCCATTTGAAATCAAAATCCTTAACATGGATTAGGAGATCAAGTTCCATCTGTACTTTGAGGGGTACATTCGCGAAGAACGTTGCCCGGATTTTGAATCACTGGCATTTCGTCTTGGTGATGCTCTTTCACTGTAAGGACTGGTGGTGGGTTGGCACAGCTGAATGTTTCTAGGATGTTTGAAAGAATATGAATCCAGGGGCGCAATAGGTTCCAGCAATGACTATTTTTGAATCACGAGTACAGCACCTGCCAAAGATAAAAGGAGACTCTCGTCTCTCGTCACTCTCTCTCTCCTCTCTCTCTCTATCTCTCTCTCTCTCTATCTTCTCTCTCTCCACTGAGTTTACTTGTCCCACGGGAGAGAGAGAGAGCTAGAAAGACAGTACCTTTCGCCACCGTGGTTATTCCAAACTCCCCGTGCGAAAAAAGCTTCATGTCAGCCTCTTCCTCTCTACAATAGAACTGCATCCTGCTGGAAGCATTTCCTTGAATATTTCATCAGGGACCTCTGTGTCATGTCTTGTCACCGTGTTTTACAGTGTTGTACCTTATTAGTAACACTGGGCGCTCAATTTCTGTCGACCATTAAGTTACCTGCCTAGAGCTCTTTCACATCACCGCAGACGAGGTCAGGTGATTAGAGCTTAGCTCTACCGACAGAGATCAGAAAAGCTGGTTGTGTATTGAAATGGATTTCGAGAGAATCGAGAGGATAGACGACAGGACAGACAGGAAGAGAGAAACACACCATCAAAGGAGTGAGACAGAGAAACAGACAGACAGAGACAGAAAGACAGAGAAAGGGGGATGGGAGAGGAAAGGAGAGACAGAGGACAGGGGCAAACAGACAGAGACTTAGGCTCAACAGACATAGAGACAGAGATGGAAGGGTGGTAAATTAGTGTGCTTCTCTCTGCATGTTTATGTCCGCTCTTGTCTGCGGAGACGCAAACGAGCGAGAGGAATCACAGACAGTGTTAGCAGAGCGCCTTGGAGTACACCCTGCCCACCACACTGTCCCTTCTTTGGTTTCCTCCCATCTTTACTTTGCTTAATCAATAAAGATCCAGACGGGTGGTGGAAACATGACAGGACCTCGGGGGAGGGCGGGAGGATATATATGTGTATGAAGGGGCGTGGGACTAAGGGATAAGGGGGGGACGGGGGGGGGAGGAAGAGGAAGGATGAAGGGGTTTTTGAGAAACTGGTTTTGACTGTTAAGGGAAAAGCGTGAATTACGAGTATTGGTGGTGTGTTAGCGACTAGACTGTTCAGAGCTCTTGGGTTGGTGAAAGTTGGAAATGGCTGTGCTGTGTCTAGCTGTTGTATTTTGTGGATTTGTTTGTTTGGTTGTTGGTCAGTTTCTTTGTCTATTTGTTTGTTTGATTG
>JADBJO010002604.1:90000-102500 GCA_016801955.1 Conus betulinus | reverse complement strand
CGTGTCTCTTTACCTAGTGCTCTTGGGCCGGGCTGGATAGAAGAGCGCGGGGCGATAGAGTGGGCCGTATGTCAACTCGCTTAGCACTGTTGCATTCTGCCCTGTCAACATGGGAACCTTCAGTGGGTGGGGAGCAGGAGGTGGGGGGGGGGGGGGGGGGGGGGAGAGCTTGAATTCCTCTTCAGACCTCTCCGACTCTGGCTTCAGTTTGTTCTGGCTTTCTCTGGAAGGAGGAGGAGGATGGAAGATTGAGTCACGTGGATTTCCCTGCTCGAAGTCCCAGATTGTCTGTCTGTCTGTCTGTCTGCCTGTCTGTCTGTCTGTCTGTCTGTCTGTTTGTTTTGTGTTTTTCCTCCCCTTTCCCTTCTGTATTTCGTTTTCGCTTTTCTTTTTTCTTCTTCTTCTTTTTCTCTTTGCTTCTTTCTGTTTTCACCTTTTTTCATTTGTAACTTTTAATCACTTCATTTCATTCTTTGTTTTCCTTCCTTCTTCCTTTCTTCATTTTTTGTGTTCCCTGTAATTGATTTGTATCACTGTGCTTAGTTTCTTGGGTCTTTTTTCTCAAATACCATACAAGTGATTGAAAACTACCCATTGTAAGCAGTTAGACGAAACACACACACACACACACACACACACACACACACACACACACACACACACACACACACACACACACACGCACGCACGCACACACGCACGCACGCACGCACGCACGCACGCACGCACACATTCATTTCGTTCCTGAATTTTGTTCTCTCTCTCTCTCTCTCTCTCTCTCTCTCTCTCTCTCTCTCTCTCTCTCTCTCTCAAACTTACTCTGGAGAAATGTGTACAGGAACTCACTTCCAGAGAGTTTACAAGACACGAATGCACTAAAAACATTTTCAGAAACATTCCTATAAACATTTCATGTCAAACAATCGTATTGTTTGATTAAAAAAACATAAACCGCCATTTGCAAATTCTTCTGCCATGACTTGAATACACCATCTGAACACGTGATCAACTACATTTAACTGTTAACTCCCACTCCCACTCTCTCTCTCTCTGCTACTTCCCCTCCCCTCCCCTCCCCCCCCCCCCTCTCTCTCTCTCTCTCTCTCTCTCTCTCTCTCTCTCTCTCTCTCTCTCATAATTGAAAAGGTGCCCGTATTTTCTCTCTCTCTCTCTCTCTCTCTCTCTCTCTCTCTCTCTCTCTCTCTCTCTCTCTCTTTTCAAGTTGTTTTCTTCATATATCCTCCTTCGCTCTCTTTCTTCCTCCCTTTCATTCTTTGTATTCAATCAGCGTACCATGCTCAGCGTTGAAATGTGAGGCCCGTCAGTGGCATCTTTGACAGAAGACTGTGTGTGGTAAAACAGAAAGGGACGCCCAACGAAGTTAAGTCTCCTCGACAGACGATTCCCAGCGTAGCCTCCCTGCTCTATTTATCTCCCTGTTGCTGCCCCCACGCCCAGCCCTCCATCTTCTCATCCGCTTCTCCTCCTTCATCCTTGTTCCGAATCTCGGGTTTTCTATGGCACAAAGTTGTAGTCAACGTATTAACTCTTCTGAGTTCCTGGGTTATAAACACACTTGTTGCAGTGAATTGTTATTTGTTTTGGTGGTGGTGGTGGTGGTGGTGGTGGTGGTGGTGGGTGTTTTTCCCCAATATATTTAGGCTTCAGAACCGAGTGTTAGACAAGGAAATGAGTGAAAATGTTTAGGAAAGACCGAAGCACTCAGAGACAATCAACAGATCAGAAGGTTTCAACTTCACATAAAAATTCCACACAATACCTTGTCCGTCTCTTGCGAAATAAACAAAGTTTGTGAGAAACGTCATAATCAGTTTCTCTCAATTTCCACGTCCACGTTTCACTGTAAACACTTCGTCACCACCCAGAATTATTTCTAGTGATTGCTTCAATACATCCATATGAATCTAGTCTTTTCCATTCAAACAGACTCGCTCAGCCCTTTTCTTTACCGCTGGTTCGAACAAGCCATTCTCTGTGGCGCCTGTGACCATAGTTCACAAGGTATAGACAGGTCCAGGGTTTACACAGGCATCTGCAAACTACTGACAACTTCAAGATGATAGTCCTCACTGCTAACGTCTCCAAACAATAGTTCCATTTGCCAACACATTCCAGCTGCAGTTCTGTCTCCTGACATCTTGGAGCTTCAGTCCCCCCTGCTAACATCTTCAAACAGCAGTCTTTACTGTAAGCATCTTCCAACAACTGTCATAATTTGTAATATCTTCCAATCGTAGTCCATACTGCTAACATTTTCCAGCGGCACTCCTCAATGCTAACCTTTTTCGACTAGTTCTCTCTGAAATCATCTTTCAACAGCAGTCGTCACTGGTGAGATACCAGCGGTACAACTCACTGCTATCATCGTCCAGCGGCAGTCCTCGGAGTCAGCATCTTCAATCAGGAGTCCTCTCTGCTAACATCTTCCAAGTGCAGTCCTCTCTGCTAACATCTTCCTAGTGCAGTCCTCTATGCTAACATCTTCCTAGTGCAGTCCCTCTGCTAACATCTCCAGCTGTCCTAATTGTTCATGTCTCTGCTACAGTCTCTCTGCTAACATCAGTCCAAGTGCAGTCCTCTCTGCTAACATCTTCCTAGTGCAGTCTTCGCTGCTAACATCTCCAGTGCAATTATCATGCTGCTAACATTCCTCTCTGCCTAACATTTCCAAGTGCAGTCCTCGTGCTATCATCTGCCAAGTGCAGTTCTCGCTGCTAACATTTCCAGCTGTCCAAGTTAGTGTCTTCTAACTACAGTCCTCTCTGCTAACATCTTCCAAGTGCAGTCCTCTATGTTAACATCTGCCTAGTGCAGTTATCGCTGCTAACATTTCCAGCTGTCCTAATTGTTAGTGTCTTCTAACTACAGTCCTCTCTGCTAACATCTTCCAAGTGCAGTCCTCTCTGCTAACATCTTCCAAGTGCAGTCCTCTATGCTAACATCTGCCTAGTGCAGTTATCGCTGCTAAAATTTCCAGCTGTCCTAATTGTTAGTGTCTTCTAACTACAGTCCTCTCTGCTAACATCTTCCTAGTGCAGTCCTCTCTGCTAACATCTTCCAAGTGCAGTCTTCTCTGCTAACATCTTCCAAGTGCAGTCCTCTCTGCTAAGTGTCTTCCAACTACAGTCCTCTCTGCTAACATCTTCCAAGTGCAGTCCTCTCTGCTAACATCTTCCAGTGCAGTTCTCGCTGTAACATTTCTAACTACAGTCCTCATTGTTAGTGTCTTCTAAGTACAGTCCTCTCTGTTAACATCTTCCAAGTGTGGTCCTCGCCGCTAACATTTTTCAGCTGCAGTCCTAATTGTTAGTGTCTTCTAATCGCAGTCCTCACGGCTGCCATTTTCCTAAATGCAGTCTTCATTAATAACATTTACCAGCTTCAGTCGTCATTGGTTAACATCTTCCGACAGCAAACTTCAAGGGCTAAATCCTTCCAACAGCAGATTTCATTGGCTAAGGTCTTCCAAGAGCAAACTTCTCTGGCTAACATCTTCCAGCAGCAAACGTCACTGGCTAACACTTTCCGGCAACAAATTTCCCTGGCTAAAATCTTCCAACAGCAACCATCATTGGCTAACATCTAGTACCACAAACTTCTCTGACTACATCTTCCAACAACAATCCACTGGTTAACATCTTCCACTACAAACTTCACTAACATCTTCTTATGGCAAACTTCACTGGCTAACACCGCCTAACAGCAGACGTGAATGGCTGACATCTTCAATCCACAATCTTCACGGGCTATGAAAGGGGCAGGGATGTGAAAAACATGTTTTTAACATCTCCATAATACACGATCATGTTCTTTGATCAGCTTTGTCTTCATACGATTTATAGCACCACTTTCAGTTTCTTGTTGAAAGCGTTACGACGAACTGCCGATTCTTTATTCGTCGTACAACATTTATTGTTTTATTAACGTAATTCTCATGATTTCAGTAAGTCTAATTATATGATAATGTCTTTTCGTGATTCCGTTTATAATAATAAATACTGATGACTTTCTGATGTCAAAGGTTTAAATTTACCAGTAACATTGACAATATCTGTTTGATTTGTTTTTATCTTTAGAGTCCTGCAATTTACAGTGCTGCTCTCTCGCCTGTTTGTAGTGATGCCAAAGTCGAATTGTGTCAAGATGGTTTGAATGATCTGGTAAGACACACAAATGACAAAACAGAACACTTTCTAGACCATCAATAAACATTTGTACTTTGTGCATCACAGCATGTTTTGGTTATTAATCTTTAGACTCTTGTAGCTAGCCGTACTACTCATCTCCCATCTCCGGTGGCGTTGATGTTGGGCGACAATAACAGAGACACAAATCGACTTAGGAGTGACTAGGGCAGCAGCAAGTTCCTCTTCTCCCCCCCCCCCCCCCCCCCCTGCCCACCCCACCCCCCCCCCCCTCCCATCCATCCCCCAGCTCCCAACTCTCACCCACTCCCTACGCCCCCCCATCCGTCTATTTGGGACCCAGAGGACGTTCAGGTGATTCTTCCTCCTCCAACCAGTTATCTGTGTACACAGAGCGGGGGTCTGGCAGTCAGCTAGTCTGGCAGCAGATGGGACAAATCTTGTGCATGGGCTGCATTTCACAAGGAACCTCTGTGAACGGAGATGCCGCTAGCAGTGGACTGTAGAGTAGCAGCTCGATTTCTGTGTCATTGAGAAGCGATCTGTCTGCGGCTTGTTGATGGTATCTGGGTGCATTTGACAGAGTAGGGTCTGTGACTCACGTCGAATTATCGCCCTTTCCGTTCAGCGGCGAGCTTAAAGATTGTGTGTCCGGTTTTCTGTGATTGAGATGCGATGTAACCTGTTTGGTTTCCCATGGCAACAATGTTACTTTAGTTAGTTTTACGAATGCATATTTTGTTTGATTTTTTTTTTTTTTTTTTTTTTTGTAATTTACAGAACATACAATTAGCCGTGTCTTTTTTTTTTTAATTTTTACTGTGAGATGGTGGTGACTGTTGTTTTCCTTACCATTGATCCATTTAGTGATATTTCTCGGGAAGAAAAAAAAAAAGACAAAGAAAAGAAATAAACAAACAAAAAACACCATTTATTTTAGATTACATCGAATAGACTTTTTTTTCTGATTTACATTTATACGAGACGTACTTCAGCTTCTGCTTTCCAATAAAATGAAACATACAGTTCGCTTTACTCCTTTTGTACGAAACGTTATTGACGTTCTCTGCCTCTTTAATAAGAAAAGAAGAGTTCTAGATGCGCTCCAGTATCGTGACACCTAATGGGAATTCGTATCCTTCTTGAAGGAAAATAACAGAACATCGAGCTCGTGTCTTGGTCATTAGTCTGCGGCGTGACTCAGACTGCAAATCAAATTCACCCGTACCCGTTTGGTTTCTTCTGCCACTTTCATCAGGTCTAATTATACTTCACACGCTGGTTTACAGAGAGACAATGGTCCTTCTTTGTTGTGGGTTGGTTATGACTCATATGTGTTGTAGTTGCTGGTCTTATTTCATGGCGTGCAGTTGACGTGCCTTTTAACCCTTTTCCACGCATCCGCTTTCCAGCGGTCCCAGCGCTTCCCAGCACCGGTTAAATTAACAGCCATTGTCTTCAACTGTCCGTATGTTTTCTTGTTGGCTAAACGTGTAAGGCGTCGGGTTCTTGATCCAAAGTCCGGGGTTCGATTCTCGACGCTGAAGACAGCAAGGCTGAGAGATATTTTTTTCTCCTTAGGTGTGAAAACTATGCAGACTTCAGTCCCCTCCAAGTTCTGGGGTGAGACTTTATCCAGTTTTCTGTGCCTGAACGCATGCATAAACAAATCTTGCACACATGTGAAATTCTCTTCCACCTTTCGGTGGAGAGCTGGTCAACGTGTGCCGGCAGGATGGATACCACGAAAATAAAAGACATGCACACGGGCATTTCGTTTAAGCTATCATCCCTGAAGACAAAATATGGATACCTTAATAGTTGGATAAAAAAAATAAGATTGCATACGCGAAAATCTCACCAATGGTAAACCTCGGAGTTTAGTCGAAGAACGAAGAAAGAAAGGACAAAATGCTTTTAATCTGGTTATTTCTGACGATTTTGTTTTCCAAACTTTGAGTAAAATAAAGCGAAATGTCTCATGTATTTTCTCTTCATCGCCCAACAAAGAGACGTGAAAGTTCTTTTTCTTTATACGTGTTTTATCTTTGCACCAGCCCAATGTTACCATTCCCACGCCACTTATTCCAGCTCCATCCTCACAACCACACTCTGACTTGCACTGTCGCTGCCCTGGCAGTCCACCGAGAGCATTCAGCATCAAGACGACATGAGGCAACCGACCACCAGAGAGCACACACTGAAATATTGTCGTCAAGTCATTTCGGTAGTGTTCAGTGGTGTCTGTTCTGTCCAACATACAAAGGACACCATCCGTTTAGCTCCCTAGCGACCTCAAATAGTTGCTTAGTCGCGCAGCCAGCGTGAGTGACCGCCCCCCCCCCCCCCCCCCCCCCCCCCCCCCCCCCCTCCGAGGGACGCCACCACGTCCATCCCACGACAGTTACTGCGAATATGCCGAAAACGACGACCTCGACACGAACTCACCCAGGGGCATAAATGTGGAGAGGGATTCAGAATTGTCACCAGAACAGGGCAGGAAGGGCCCCCAAGATCCTGAGAAGTTTTTCACGCTGATCGATGAGGCAAAGGATGATGAAGATGAAGCTGTGGTGTCCCATTCTGGTCAGAAATGACACTACAGGGCTGTATGCCACGCTTTTCTGCGTAGTATAATCCAGCGTCAAGCAAGTTGAGTGGTACAGACACCTGCACAGATACATCCACTAAGTCAATAAAACTCGACCGCCTGGTTCTAGTTTTCCATTTAAATCCCTTTGGAACTCAACGCTGGGAAGGAACTGCTCGGGGCAAAAAAAAAATCTCACTAACAACTGGCTCTGATGGGAATCGAACCTAAGATCCCCACGTCGCAATTCGCGACGCCAATCACTGCTCCGCAGCGGGTGGTAAATACGTTGTTTCAACAGTATCACGTGTGTTGGTGGAGAAAGGCAGCGTAAGCGTCAAGCCTTGCTGTGGAGTTATTGACACAGTAGAGCTGAAAGGGTTAAGCAGCGGCTGGCAGTCAGTCACATGAGATGCATTGCAGTTTGTTGCTGGAAAGACGTGCGATACACCTCAGAGTAGTTTTCTTGTTTGTTTGGCTTTCAATAACACAGTGTTTTTTTTTTTTCTATTTTCTTTGTTTCGCGAGACTGCCATTTGTTTCTATACTTCCGTAATACGACATTTTTGTTTGTTTTTTTTTTTTTTAAGTGAATGGCCTAATATATCTTTGTAAGTGTTGCATTTAAAAAGCACTTTGCGCTCCTCTTTGGCGGCCTGTGTTTCGCATGGCACACAAACACTTGCAAGCTGCATCTTTCTCTGCTGTCAGGTTGTACGTGTATTGAATACACGTTCTTGGCTGCTCTGCAGTTCCGCTTTTAGCGACATAGTATACTGCAGATATCTCGCGTACCGATGGCATTCAGGTGAGGCATATGACAGACTCAGTGCGTTTGCTGGCTGTTTTTCTTTTTCCATGTAGTGCCAGCCAAAGTGATAAACACAGTGACTGGTTAATGGCACCAATACGTGTAAAGCGAACACTTCATTGACTGGATAATTACTTCTTTCCTTTACCTTAGTTCTAACTTCATTGATCTTGTCATTTAGCACAAGGTCTAGTGATCTGGTGATTCCACCTGCATGTGCATCAGTCAAGTCACACTCCACAGAGTCCCAATCTATACGTTCCTGTAGAGGCTGTATGGTTACAGCGAAGACAAACGCTTTTCGTGATGTGACATAACCTCTTTCAGGGAGCTGTGGAAACACAATCAGGTAACTGATCTGTCTGGAGCTCCATAGAAAACAGCTAGAGCCCCATGCCTTGCTCTGCGCTCAGTAACAGAAGCACTGACATTTATTTCTCCTGACCTTTCCACGCCAGTACAACGCACTTTCATTTCGTTTTTTTTTTTTTTCCTCCTTCCTCTACCGTGATACATCAGTGTTTCATTTGGGTGTCGAGATGCGGGCTGGAATAGAGGCTGCATACGCTTTGATTAAAGCAGATTGACAGCCACCGCCGACAGACGAGGCCCGGAGGGTGTCGACCTCCCCCAGGTCAAGGATTTGCCGAGGGAAGAGAGAGTTAGAGCAGAACAGAAATTCACAACGAAGGGAAAGGGGAGGGATCGACCAATCTCCAAGCTTCCAAACCCACCTCTTCCCGGCCAGATAATAACGCGCGTTCACTGCAGTCTCCAGGGTGCCCGAGTCCCGCTGCCCGTTTAATATCATTTGTCAAAGCCATGCATACCATTAGCTGATTCAGGTCGCCCCCTCTTCGGACGCTCCGGGGACCTGTGTTTCTAGGAGGCGGTCACAACGAGCTTGGCGGTGATGGATTCGCTGGGAGGGCGGTGAAGATCTGTTTGCACTTCCTTTCTGGAAGCACGCCGACCACAGCAGCACGGCAGGGGAGGCGCGGGTGCCACCGTTCCTCCGTTCGTCTCCCCGTCTCTTGCACGACCTCCGTGTTTGAGGAAGGACCAACTGCCGCAGTTGTGGATAATGGACCAGCTCCGCGGCTGTTTGATGACAAACTTGCTCCCTGTCTGCCGGACGATAACTCGTCTGTGTCAACGAGAGCGGGCAGTCTGCGTTTCCCACGGGAGCGGCCGGCGGGGAGATGGGGGCACTTTGTTGGCCGTTACCCTCACCGGCTGATTGACATCGTCGTTTACTTTGTTTGGGCTTTTATCTCCGCCCCTTCTTCTTCCTCGGCCGCTCGTGTCTGTCTGTCAGTGGTCCAGAGTGGAAACGTGTTTGCGATATGGAAATAAGAGCATCCTGCATGACAAACAGGGACACGAGAGGTCGTATGTGACGTAAGTGTCTGCGGTCACGATGGATATATGGAAAACGGGACTTGGTCAGTCAGTGCTGACGTCAACGTCTGATATCGCTTCGTGTTGATGAGGAAGATTGTCGGGGTTGTTTGTGATACAAGTGCGTGTATGTGATACGATATGAACAGAATTAGACGTGAAGTGAATATCGGATACCCGTAGTGACGACAATCTGTGCACTCTAACATGATAACAATGTTTGCAATCGTTCGTGCGAATGGCTGCAGTCGCACGTGACATCAATGTCCCTGCTCCACTTGCACTCTTTTTCTGTTCCAGCTCCCGTCCCCACCCCACCCCCCCCACCCCCCAACCCCCCATCACAACGAAGGACAGCGTGATTTACATCTCATTCTGGATTTCGCCTGGCTACCACGATTTTGACGTCATGGATACGGATACGCAGGGGTGACGTCACGCTCCTGTGGTGACCGGCTCTGCATGGCATCGGCAGCAGCGCCACCTAGGACGGCGTGGCGTGATGACGAAGAGCGTGTGTGAAAATGTAAGTGATGGCTCGCTGTTTGTCGTCGTGATAAGATGGCGTTGATGATGACCGTCATTACGTATGTCTTGTTTAAAAGGCATTTTGTGTTCGTGTGTGGCGACATGAAAAGTCCTCTGCCGACACGAGCACGCGCACTCTTGTGTTTTGCAACCGTCGTGTTTATCAGATTGTGCGTTTAGCCTCCTCTTTGCTCGTCCCCTCCAGCCCGCTTCGACAGCTGCATCCATTCATGTCGGTGTCTGATTTTTTCTGTCTGTCTGTCTATTTGTCTGTCTGTCTATCTTTCTTTCTTCTGTCTGTCTGTCTGTCTGTCTCTCTCTCTCTCTCTCTCTCTCTCTCTCTCTCTCTCTCTCTCTCTCTCTCCTCTCTCTCTCTCTCTCTCTCTCTCCTCTCTCTCTCTCTCTCTCTCTCTCTCTCTCTCTCTCTCTCTCTCTCTCTCTCTCTCTCTCTCTCTCTCTCTAGTCCGTCTGCACCCATCTCCAGTCCACTCTCTGTCTGTATCACGCTGTCTGGCTCTCAGTCTCTGTCTCTGTCTGTCTGTCTTGTCTGTACGTCTGTCAGTCGATCTATCTGTCTTTCTGTCTGTCTGTCTGTCTGTCTGTCTGTCTGTCCCTGTCTCCCTGTCTGTCTGTCTGTAGGTATGTCTCTCTCTCTCTCTCTCTCTCTCTCTCTCTCTCTCTCTCTCTCTCTCTCTCTCTCTTATTCGTGATCGATTTCTGAAGTCCCGTCTCCCCCAAGTGTGACACACATGCAGCAGTTGGGATGGGGTAAAGTTTGCCATGCCCTCATCCCCCCCCCCACCACACCGACTCCCACCCCCTACCCCTCCAACCCCCTCACCCCCAACACCCCTTATCGCGGACTGGATGTGTCCCAGTCTCACAGCCGACTCTGAACAAGCAGGAGAGGGCCTGGAGCAAGCGTCAGCTGGTCGGGGGATATTGGAGGGGGCGGGGAGGGGGGGACGGGGAAGGGGAAGGGGAAGATGCTCCCCGTGGGAAGAAGAAGATCAATGGAGCCTCTAGGAAACGACCTCAAGAACTCCAGTAAAAGTGTGTCTCACAATTGTGTCTTGCCACCGACTGGAGGGCTTCTTAATTGAAGGGAAGGGGGCAAAAGGTAGGAGAGAGGAGGAGGGGATGAATCGAGAAAGAGAGAGGAGGGAGGGAGGGGAGAGGAGATAGAGAGAGAGAGAGAGAGAGAGAGAGAGAGGGAGGGAGGGAGAGAAGAAGATTCTCGGGAAGGGGAAAACGTCACAAAGGAGAGATTTGAACCACAATGTACGTAGCAAACACTAGAAGAAACTTTCTTTTTGTTTGGAGAGGTGGGGATTGGATGGGGTCGAGGGGTTAGTGGTTTGGGGATTGGTCTCATAGACAAAGCATTCTTCTTTTCGTCCAAGAATTCTTGGTTCAACCCCCCACTGAAGATATCAATGTAGATTCTCTGTTCCCCCCCCCCCCCCCCCCCCCGCCCCCCTCCTCAATCTCTCCTCACAATTACACTTTCAGTCTGAAATAAGAGATGACTCTACTTAGTAGTTAGTCCAGTACTGGACAAGACAACAATATTCCAGATGTAAAGAAGTCTTTGAATGGGAAGGACTCTCTTGGGGAGGTCAGTCAAGTATAAACGAAACCAAGTTATTCAAGAAAAGGTACTCCTTGAAAATAATAGCAATGATGATGATGAGAAGAAGAAGAAAGAAGAAGAGGGAATTATATTAATATAGCAAAATTGTAGTTGTATAAGATGCTTTTCTGAAAAATATAGAGGTGTGTGTGAGGTGTGTGACATCAGTCAGGCAATACGTAGACCTACCATCCTGTCGTGAGATCGGCGTTGGAGGGTTGGAGGTGTCTATAGAGACGTGCGTGTGCGGGTAGAGGTTGTTATCGGTCGAAGGGGGATAGAGGTGCGTTTTGAGGATGGAAGAGCCAAAAAAATCACCTTCAGTGCAACCTAGAACGAACGACTGCTCTAATGGTAATCAACGATCCTCTCAACACGTCATCTGTCTTTAATAGTCTATTTCACCATTCACAAACTTGTGAAATGGATAAACAGATAAGGTCTCAACACGTCAGCTGTCTTTAATAGTCTATTTCACCCATTCACAAACTTGTGAGATGGATAAACAGATAAGGAGATACACGTATAAATAAAAGCAACACGAAAATCCGTCTTCCATGATGAAACGACTTCCTCATAAGTTTGCATGTAAGCGTGCGTATTGATTCAAATAGATCTGTTGTGTGTGTATATACATGTTGGTTGTGTGTGTGTGTGTGTGTGTGTGTGTGTGTGTGTGTGTGTGTGTGAGTGTGTTTTTTGTCCGGATGCTTGCGTCAACAGCAAAGGTTATCATTGTTACTGTGCACGTGACACACAGAGCGCGGTCAACCAGGGATCTATTGCCGCGTGCGTGCAGACGTTCCGAGAAGTAGAGGAAGCTCTGTGCTGTTTGTTTGTTTGTTTGTTTATGTCGGTGAGACTGTGGAAATACGGTGTCAAATTCGAAACAATGCTGATGTTAATGGTGGAAAAAGTTGTTTCCCTATCGTCGTCGTCGTCGTCGTCATCATCATCATGATCATCAGCAGCACCAGCATATTTTTTCTTCTTCTTCTTCTTCTTCTTCTTCTTCTTCTTCTTCCCGTTTCCTTCTCCCCTTCTCCTCCTCCTCCTCCTCCTCCTCCTCCTCTGCTGCTGCTGCTGCTGCTGTTGCTGCTACTGCTACTGCTGCTTCTTCACTAGCAACATCATAATCACCATCTTTATTTGTTTTCGTCGTCGTCGTCATCCTCCTCCTCCTCCTCCTCCTCCTCCTCCTCACCATCATCATTATCGTCGTCGTCGTCGTCGTTATTATCAGCAGCAGCAGCAGAAGCAGCACATCATCATCATCATCATCATCATCATCATCATCATTATCATTATCTCATTATTATTATTATTATTATTGTTGTTGTTGTTTGTTGTGTTGTGAATCATTCTTCTTGT
>JADBJO010002604.1:70000-72500 GCA_016801955.1 Conus betulinus | reverse complement strand
GGATATGGTAATCTAAAACGTTGGCAGATATTCTTTAAAAAACAATTATTGCTCTGCAATAAAGAGGTAGGTGTGGGGTGGTGGGGTTTCGGAAACGCTTTGTCCGGTAATCTGGAGGATGTAAGATAATCTGTTTTCATTTAACTGTTTCGGGTCGTACTTATATGCGATACATAGATTAGGTTTTTAGAGGATTTAGTTATTAGCTAAAACTTTAATCTCCCCTCTAATCAGTTACCCCCGTCTTTTAATACAGCTTTTGTCATAGCATAGATAGATTCGAGAATCCCTCCCCCCTTTCCTCTTTCCTTGTCGCTTCCCTCTGATTCCGAGCTTCTTTTCTGTCTTTTTTCTCTCCCTTGGTTAGACTAATTCTTCTAATTTCCTTTCCCCTTTCCTTTATCTTCTTTAATCTACTTTTTCCTATCACTTTTCCCCCCTTCCTTTTCCCTGTTTCCTTCTGACCTTTTTTATAGGATATTATCGGCCTCGCTAAAAGATTTTCTACACCTTTTAAATAAACTACTGGGGTGAATCCGGGGTGCCACTCCCCACAACTCAAAAGTCTTTAATGTTAAGCTGCGAAAGTAAGGACAGAGCGATGTTAATTTAATAAGGTCAGATTGGTACATAACGAGCGATTAATAAAGTTCTGGTCTCTTGGACAGTGCGAATTGAGTTTATGCCGTGTATGTGCGAGGCTAAAGGAGAAGGCCTTGTGTTCATTGAACGGGGAGACAAATTGGTTACTGTCTGTTTAAAAGTTAATTGCAATTACATGAGTTCTCACGTTCTTATTTGATCAACGATCAACGCTTAGTTGGGTTTAAGAAGCACGTTGTAGGTCACTACCATCATCACATGCGTTAGTTTAGATCGACGGAAGACATTAGTAATTTGTTGACACTTCATTTTATGTAGACAAAACCTCTAACCACTGTATTGACTAGTGCTGTTGGAAGCGGGAATGTTTTCTAACATCCGGCTGATTTGGGTGATGTAAGTTCAATTTGTCACTTTCTTTTCCTAGTTGGTCCTTTCAGAGTGTTTCGACACGATAAGAGCAGACAAAAATGGCCTGTTTATAAAAGATCACTCAGAGGAGGCATTCTTATCTACAAATGGTCTGTTCATGACCAACAACTTTGAAAAGGCTTGGAAACTGGACCTTTACTAACACAAAAGGTTGAAAAACGGAGTAAGTATTACCGAAATACTGGAGGATGCAAGTTTTAGAAATTTTACTTTCCAAGAACATCCTAGACTATAGCCCGTTTCTTGTTTTGAAGAGAGAGAGAGAGAGAGAGAAGGAGGAAGGAGAGTGGAGGAGAGAGGAGAGATTGATGAGGAGGAGCGGGCAGGTGGGGGAGAAACAGGGGGGGGGGACCAACGACAAATTTGAAAGGCGGAGGAATTGGTGGGCCTGCTTGACAGGCAGTTGGGCGGGACGTAGGCAGGTGGTCAAGCCGCGGGCGGTCGAGGGAGACCTGCGTCGTGTTAGAAGGTTGCGGGCAAGGGAACGGTAGAACGGTACGTCGTGGAGGTGGTTTCTATTCCCGCGCATGAAGAGGGGTTGCGGCAGGAGAGCACAAAACACAACTGTGCAGAGATCACATAACGACAGAGCCCACAGTGGCCAAAGAGACCGGGGGGAATCGACAGACAGGTACCACCATGCGCAAAGAGACAACACCCACCAAAAACGAAAGCACGTGACAAACGCCAAGTAGACAGTAGAAAGTCAAAGCAAAAAAGAAAACACCGCAGAAAAGCAACCAAAGGCATGACTGCGTCGAAAGAAAGTTGAGGCAGCAAGGGAGGAAGCACAACTTTCTACTCCCGGCCTCTCTGGCGGGGGGAATTAGTTGCGGGTTTGTGGTGGAAGGATGTCTCTAACCTTAGAGATTTCAAATCCCCTTAAACATATCGGAAAAAGGGCCGATACCAAACGGTCCCAAAGAGAAAACCGCTCTTGGTTTAAAGAGGCCGTCTGTTTAATTTCTTACAATTTTCCTTACCCAACTTCCTCATCAACCCCTCTCCACACTCTCGGTCAAACCCCGAGGCTCTCTCCTACTCACTCCAAACTCCGTCGTCTCACCTCGCTACTCTCCACCTCCTTCCTCCCCCCCTCCACCCTCTCTCCTCCCTCTCACATCTCTCCTCTCTCCTCTCTCCTCTCTCTCCTGGACCCGTCTTCTCCCTCTCTCACTCCCTCATCCCTCTCTCGCCCCTCATCTCCCCTCTCCTCCTCTCTCCTACATGTCAGATCGTTTACCCCACCGCAAAGCTTACCAGTTAGCTGATGTTTCAAAACACCCAATCCTCTCCACCTGTTTCTCCTTCCTCTTGTTCAATTAATTTACGCCGCAAAGCTCCAGTGTTGTGTATAAATTACTTAACTTGTTTAGCTTAATTTACTTCTTCTTTCCTGTTTCTTTCCTTACTTCTTCTATTGATCTTCGTTTATTTTTATTTCCCCCATTGTTAAGCGATTTTT
>JADBJO010002604.1:55000-62500 GCA_016801955.1 Conus betulinus | reverse complement strand
AACAGTTGTAAATAGCTTCGTAGAATAAAAATTGTCTTCAAAATTAAAAAGTGGAAACTGAGGATAACAATCCACAAGTCTTAAATGTTACTTTTTTGTTTTTTTTTTTTTTTTTTTAGAAAATCCCAAACTTTCAAACACAAAAGCTTGAAGGAAGTGTTTGCAGTAAGGCTGATGTAGGACATGCCAAAGGAGAAAAAAAAAATTAAACCCTGGACCCATACGCCAGAAATTCCAGGGGGTGGAGAAAACATCCCAATCCGTCCTAAGGTGAAACAAAATTACACACAGGTTTTGATGCGTGCACCACTCTGTGTCTCTTTATCACCCAAAAGGATTAGTTTATCTGTCTGCACTTTTTTTTTCTCTGTTTCTCTCTTTTTCTGTCTCACTATGCGCTTGTTGATATGCACACACACGCACACGTAGCACACACACGCACACACACAAACACACGCACGCACGCACGCACGCACGCACGCACGCACACACACACACGCACACACACACACACACACACACACACACACACACACACACACACACACACATTGACGCGTTGCTGTTAACCTTCCTTCCCCACTACACATACACCCTCATACATTCTACATTCCCTCCTACCCTCTTTACGAACGCACGCGCGCGCATGCGCGCGTGCGCACGCACGCACACACACACACACACACACACACACACACACACACACACACACACACACACACACACACACGACAGCGTTGCTGCTGTTATCTGTGGTATCTTTGCATTTTTCATCCCAAAACCCGGAAGGCCGCCAGACTCAAAATGACATCAGTGGCATCTCCAAGACCCTGGTCAGCCCATCACCATCATGCCTAGCTTCCGTCTGCCATACCCCCCCCCTCCCCCCCCCCCCCCCCCCCCCCACCACACACACACACACACTTCCTCCCTCCGACCCCCTCCTCCCCTCACCCGCCCCATCCCCCGCCTTCCCACCCCACCTCATCACTGCCCTCTCTATCACCCTGTTACCCCTATCTTTCCTTTGACTAGTAGTCCCTTCTCTTCTTACCCATGTAATTCCCAGTGCGGTGCTCTGTATAACACACGCTGTGTACAGATCTCGCTTAAAGCCAAAAACATCCGATCCAGTGGATCGGAGGTCTATAATTAGAACACATGTTTCCCGCCCACGAAGGAAGGATTGAGGCTCCGGCGCTTGTATTCCTGGATGATTTACCATCACTGCCGGGCTAATCGTCTTTATACATATACAGTGTCTTAAGTAATAACCATACAAATGCATGAATGGTAACTCGTAACAGGATTATTACAACAAAAAGATAAGTAAAAAGAGCCAGAAAAAGCATAATATATGCATGATGAAAGTTAACTTGTGCTGCATATTGTATCGATATAATTGTTCTGTCGTGTGTTTTAATGTATTGTATTACTTTGTGTTACTATTCTTGTATGGTAAACGAACTATAGTAATAATAATAAGATGATGATGATGACATGAATTCTTATTATTATTATAAATTGTTATTATTATCATCATAATAATTATTACTATATTGTTGCGATATTATTATTACTATCATTATTATTATCATTATTAATTGTTATTGTTGTTGTTAGTGGTTTTTGTTGTTGTTGTGGTGGTGATCGTCTGGTTTTGTGTTGTGTTTTTCGATATTTTTCATAATTCATAACACATGAGTATTTGAATTGTAAATCTGAATGCGTGATTTCAACCGTTGGAATGCATTTGAGCTGTCCATTCGACAGAACAGTTAGCTAATTTAGATTTTTATGCATTGATAGTTGCATCGACATTTTCTTTTCTTTCTTATTTCAGTCAGATACTAGGCAGAACAGATTGTAGACACATCATAAATCTACGGATGTGTTATGATTGTTATGCTATGAGTGTGTGTGTGTGTGTGTGTGTGTGTGTGTGTGTGTGTGTGTGTGTGTGTGTGTGTGTGTGTGTGTGTGTGTGTGTGTGTGTGCGTGCGTGTGTTTGTGTCTGTGTGTGCGTGCGTGCGTGCATGCGTGCGCGTGCGCGTGTGTGTGTCTGTGTGTGTGCGTGCGTGCACGCGCGCGCGAACGCGCTTAAGTGTTTATGTTCTTATGATTTTTTGACGAATCACCCCTATTCTTACAACTTGATGACAGCATCGAGTCATGTGGTCTGTACAATGAAACTGTAAAAGAAAACTAAATGGAATGATGAGGAGTCTTCTTCGTCGATTTCTTTCTTTCTTTTTTCTTTCTTTCTTTCTTTCGTTCGTTCGTTCATTTGTTCGTTCGTTTGCTTGTTCGTTTGTTCTTTACTGCTTTTTACTGACACAGAACGCTGTAACTGAAAGCAAAATTACACAATATGTATTTTCAGCCCTCTAGAAAAAAAGATGAAGTGTATCATCAAAAGGTTTTTAGGTCTTAGACGCAGGGAAGCCATTGAGAAACTTTCATATTTTGACCGGTGTGCTGACACGTGATGCAACATGATAGAAAAACAATTGCAGTTTTCTTGCTTTTTTTTCGTTTTCTCTTTTCCTTTTGTTTTTAAGTTATGTGTGAATGAAGGCACACAGTACAAGTGAGTTCTCTCTCTCTCTCTGTGCCCCCCCCCCCCCCCCCCCCCCCACCACCCCACCCCCCACCCCCCCCCCCCCCCCCCCCCCCCCCCCCCCCCCCCCCCCCCCCCCACCCCCCCCCCCCCCCCCCCCCCCCCCCCCCCCCCCCCACACACACACTACCCCCCCCCCCCCCCCCCCCCCCCACCCCCCCCCCCCCCCCCCCCCCCCCCCCCCCCCCCCCCCCCCCCCCCCCCCCCCCCCCCCCACCCCCCCCCCCCCCAACCCCCCCCTGCCCCACCCCCCCCCCCCCCCCCCCCCCCCCCCTCCCCCCCCCCCCACCAACAACCCCACCAACCACCCCCCCAACACCACCACCATCAACAACGCAACAAACGCAGGTTGGGTACGTAGCCTGTTTTTGATACCCGTTGCTGAAATAAAGGGTAGATACACGTTATTCCGACATAATGGCAGGAGATGAGAATGCTGCCAGAAAGGTAAAAGACTTATGAAATTTGTACAGCGTTAAAGATCTCAGAAATTTAAAGATTCGACCAAGAAAAGAAGCAAGAAAAAGCCTTTTTGCGTCTGTTTGGAGCTTTCCTAGCATTAATCGCTTTTTTTATGTAAATTCTAGTGTGTGTGTTTGTGTTTTTGTTTTGTTTTGTTTTCTCGTCGACAGCGTTGGGCAAGTCACAACAGGCCGAAACATAAGCTATCTCGTGCACTATAACCTTGAACTTTAACGAAGGAATTTTCCAATCCCAAGTTGTCGCCCTTTGTTGTCTCGCCTGACTCCTGATAGGTGTCTGCCCTTTGCCCTTTGTGACGTCAATGCGGGAGAACAGAAATCAATGTCCGTAATGTGTCTCGCCTCTGTATTTTGATTTGTTACTGCCGTTGGCTTAATGAGGCCTGAAAATATTTCCCTGTATTATATCCAACCGTTGGTGTCGATGGCTGTCACTATGAACAGCTTGGTCGGAGCAGGAGTCAGGTAATGATAGACACCCAGAGCAGCTGTTGTCGGAAAAATCCGCTGTGCTTCCGTAACAGACAATATAACTTGAAGGTTTTTTTTTTTATCCTTTTTATTTCATAATTCTTGTTTTTAAATACAATCCACACATGACACCAATTCGGCTTTTTAATTGATTCCCTCTTACGCGCCAAATATTTCACTTAGTTAACGAACCGAAGAAGCTGCATCAGAGTTTTTTCAGTTTCCTCAAGGAGGTAGGTGTCACAGAGTGTGGATTAGTCCACATACGCTACACCCACACCTGCGAAGTTGAGACGGTTGTGCGCAGAGTTGAATGACAGCTAGATCAGTAACTTACAGAGAGAAAAAAATAGAATGCGCGTTCCACGACGAAGGCTTAGCAGAGGTCTGGCTTCTGCATTTTCCCAGTATACTGGGCAGACCATGAAAGCCGTGTGAGAACACCTCAAGCACACGATTTCACCTGCGGCAGGTCAAGAACATTATTCTTTCCTATCAAACATACTTTCCTCCTCCCCATCGTAATGATAAGAGAAGAATGAATTTCAAACAGCAATCATCAGCTTTTGAGGTGAAGATGAAAACCATGGGTTATGGGTTTCTGAACTGTGGGAATTTGACTTCCATGCTCCTTGGCAAACTGACCTGCAGAACTGAAAGAGAAAACTACCAGCGATGCAGCGTATGGGGTGTTGTTTTTTTTTTTCCTCCTCAACCCTTGTGGAACAAAATAAGACTTTTTTTTTCACTATTCTTATGGGGTCCCCCCCCCCCCCCCCCCCCCCCCCCCGAATATTGATATAACTTTTCGGGGAAAGAGTTTTTTTTTTTAGTATGATATAACACAGTATAGTCAAAATGGTATAACATGGAATACATAATACAGTATGGCACGGTACGGTACGGTAGAGTGTAGTATGATTTAATATAGTATTGCATGATATAGTATAGTGTTGTATAGTATAATATAGAACAATACAGTACAATGCAGGACAGTACATTACAATATAGGACAGGATAGTATGGTACGGTACGGCACGGTACGGTACGGTACAATTCCATAGACTAGAGCAGCGCAGAGGGAGCAGAATTGAATAGAGTCGAGTCGAGTCGAGTATAGCTCGTTGTATAGTACAGCTGTACCCAAGAACTAGTAAAGAAAGAAAGAAAGGAACTAGATGGAGAGAAGACAAGGGATAAGGGGTAGAGGGTGGAGACGAGGGTAACATGGATTATTATGAAGTGGAGTGCGAGCATCGTGTGAAACGCGAACCACCGATCATCTCACACCCTAAGGGAATGCACTGGCCAGCAGACCACTGGTGAAACACACACACTCCACAGACCACAATTAGGATTTGACACTAAAACACTATATAATCCATGTAAGCGTTTTGAGGCCTACCATACATTTTAGCGAGTATTTTAATGTTAAAAAACTGATAATTGATCAAAAGAGCAACCCCCCCCCCCCCCCCCCCCCCCCCCCAAAGTATTTCCCTCGTTATATCGAGGATTCCGACCGATGAAACGACAATCTTCAAATACATGACCTTCCCTTTAGTTGACGTCACATTTCAGGCCTTTCAACTCACCCGTGACCCTATCTTTGCGCCAGCTGGAAGCTCCCAAATAGTCCATTTTTCTTTGATTTGAATCTGTCTGCTTAGAACCACCACCTGATTGTACCTTGATGGTTATATGGAAGAAAAAAATAAGGAGAATCAGCTTTCAGGCACAATCAAAATTCTCAAAACAATCTGATTGCGCCAGTCTATCAATACGCGACTCCTTAAGCAAGGCATTGCCGCATCAATCGTTGGTGTGCAGCCACACACAGTCGATCTGATCAGAAGCCTTGACGTCACAATGGAATGGTGGGAGAGTGAGGGGAAACAAGGGCGGGGGGGGGGGGGGGGGGGGAGGAGAACAGAAGGGGAAGGGGAAAGTGGAAGGGAGGAGAGGAGGGGAAACAGAAGGGAGAGTAGGGGAGGGGGTGGAGCGCGAGCAACTGACTCCTGTCCGGTGTTGAGGCTGGTGCTAAACAATCCTCCAGTATGGTCTTCTTTTCCGAAAATCGGTTTTTCCAGAATGTTCTTTTTTTCCAGATACAAGATAGAAAAGACAGAGACAGCAAACTGAGTACCAGTCTTTCTTTTCCGAGCATCGGTTTTTCCAGAATGTTCTTTTTTTTCCAGGTTACAAGATAGAAAAGACTCAGACAGCAAGCTGAGTACCAGTCTTCTTTTTCGAACATCGGTTTTTCCAGAATGTTTTTTTTTCAGGATACAAGATAGAAAAGACACACAGAGAGCAAACTGTGTACCAGTCTTCTTTTCCAGACATCTTTTTTTTTCAGGATGTTCTTTTTTTTCCCAGGATTCGAGATGGAAGATACACAGCGAGCAAACTGAATACTACAATGCTAAAGAAAGAAAGAAGAGGAAGAAGAACACGAAGAAGAGTGGAAAAAGAGAAGAAGAAAACAAATTACATGTTTCCACACAAGACCACTGATTGACGATTCCAGTTCGAAGGAAGACGGCGAAAAGTGAAAAATGCAATTGAAATCTTCTCCCCTCCCACCCCCACCCCCCCCCTCTCTCTCTCTCTCTCTCTCTCTCTCTCTCTCTCTCTCTCTCTCTCCTCTCTCTCTCTCTCTCTCTCTCCCTCTCTCTCGTCTCTCTCTCTCTCTCTCTCTCTCTCTCTCTCTCTCCATGTATCTGCTATTACCTGTAAAAACAAACAAACAAACAAAGAAAGAAATACATTGTGAACTAATGTGGACAAAGTGATTGTGATCGATTTCATTTTTGTGAGTCAAGACCTTGTTTGCATTATTGTTTGGAATGTTTTGTTTTTTTTTGTTTGTTTGGTTCTAACTTGTGGGATGAGTGAAAACCTTTTGCGTAAACATAGCGTCTTGTGTTTTAAGTACTAAATTTTTTTTTAAAAAAGCAATCTCAAGTAATTTCGCCCGATTCACATGGACAAACAAATTACAAGACACAAACACGACGCGTTTCGACCTCTCAGGTCTTCTTTAGGCAAGAGAAACAAAAAGCAATTAATAGACAAAACTCCGCTTGGTTCATGATCACTTGCACCATAAGGCAAGGTGATCATTTTTCTCCTTTTTTTTAACCTTATTTGTGTAAAAGAAATCTGTCTTTAATGACCCCTTAAAATGGCTTGTACAAGGGCATGAAGATGTAAGATCAAAAAAATTACTTTCACAATGTGCAAGTAACACAACATTTTTCCCTGATGGTTCTGGTGTTCTTTTCATGAACCAATATCAGTTCGGATGAAACTTACACAACTATCAGCGGTAAGTATTAATGTAATAGGTTACAAGTTATATTGACTGGGAGTAGATAAAATGCAATAGACAATACGTGAGAAAGAAACCTCTATGCGAGATTCAAACTCTTTTCAACAAATCTGAGCTTTCTGTTTTCAACAGACCTTGGCAGTAGTGTGGGATTAAAATGAAGACAAGCTGTTTTGCCGTCAAAAGAATGTTGACGTATTGAAATAAATGGCAATTAACAATCTCCGACCCTCGCCCCCATCGCTCCCGTAGTATAACAGTCATCAAAAACTTTTTTTTTTTACAAATTGTATTTTTGTTAATAGATCTGCCCGTTCCACCAGATACCTTTTTGACTGTCTTGTAAAAAGAATTCTGTGTGTTATTGTTGAACGGAAAGAGTAGTAAACTGAAAAAATCAGTAGTTTGTAATTCAACATACTTTCGGAGAAATAATCACAGAAATATCTAGCTCTTCGCCGTTGATCGTTCAAATAAGGCAGCAAAAACTACGAACAATCTATTTAAGAAGATGTTTTAGGATATTTGAAAGTTTCCCAGGAAACGGTGTTCGTCAAATACGGACGACTTTTTTTCAATCAAAAAGCATTCAC
>JADBJO010002604.1:20000-32500 GCA_016801955.1 Conus betulinus | reverse complement strand
AACTAGGGAATAAGTCACCACTGACTGTGACATTCCCATTGTCTAATTAGGGAGTCAGTCGTCACTGATTGTGACATTCCCACTGTCTAACTAGGGAGTCAGTCACCACTGATTGTGACATTCCCATTGTCTAACTAGGGAGTCAATCACCACTGATTGTGACATTCCCACTGTCTAACTAGGGAATAAGTCACCACTGATTGTGACATTCCCACTGTCTAACTAGGGAATAAGTCACCACTGATTGTGACATTCCCACTGTCTAACTAGGGAGTCAGTCACCACTGATTGTGACATTCCCACTGTCTAACTAGGGAACAAGTCACCACTGATTGTGACATTCCCATTGTCTAACTAGGGAGTCAATCACCACTGATTGTGACATTCCCACTGTCCAACTTGGCAGTCAGTCACCACTGATCGTGTCAATCGCATTGTCTGCACTGATTGTGACAATCCCGTTGTCTGCACTGATTGTTACAATCCCACTGACTGTGACAGTCCCATTGTCTAACTAGCGGATCAGTCTCCACGATGATGACAGACCCCTTCTCTGATTACGGAGTCAGCCTCTACTGTGATGATGCTTCTTTGTCTGACTAGGGAGACCGCCTCCACTATAGCTGCTTCTCCCCTTGTCTCAGTAGGCAGTCAGCTTCCACTGCAATAACATTCTTTTCGTGTGATTAGGGGGTCACCCTCTGCTAGAGTGACACTGTCTTTGTCTGACTAAAAGAGTCATCCTCCACAGTGATGACTACCCATTATCTGATTATGGGGTCAGTCTCTACTAGAACAAAATCTCCTTTCTGATTAGGGAGTCAGCCTCTACTATATTTGTACTCCACTTGTCAGATTGAAGGATCAGCCTCCGCTATTATTACACTGCCTTTGTTTGACTAGAGAGAGAGAGAGTTGCAAAGTGAGGAGGCGGAAATCTAAACACATTTGAAAAAAAATATTGCTTAAAGCTCCGCCCGAAAAACGTTGACAAACGAATTACGAGACAAAACACGACGCGTTTTCGACCTCTTAGGTCTTCTTCAGACAAGATACACAGCACTCAGAACAACGAAAATGAACGAGCAATCACTTATCTTCATCCAGTTGGGCGCAAGATAGGCGTTGAATGATTCACACGCAAGACAAACTGGTAATTCACACACCTGACCTTTCACCTTGCTTCGTGTGCGCGTGCACTCTGTACGAATGCTGTGGTTCGAGCAAAGAAACCTAAGTCGTTGCGAGATTCATGCTGAATAAAAGTTAAGCAGTCAGATGTGAACAGTAGGACGATAGTGCTCTAATACAAACGTAGATATTTGCCCGTAAACTTTGATGTTCGACTCAGCTGACATACATGTACGTTTATTGATCATCGCTGTACAGAAGTAACCTGTTCGTAAGTCACCTCAGCAGGCTTACACTTAAAAAAAATTGTTTTCTCTACATTTTCCACGTTCAGCTTAGTTAAGGTGCTCACATACGCTTCGGCTGTGCACGTTCGATTCACTGTTTGCATTTTTTGCTGCCTATTTGAACGAAGAAATACTCAGTATGATCGAGTGTATAAATGAATCGGCGTCAGTGAAAACAGCCGCCATTTTGAAAGGGAAGTAAGCCTCACATGCGTTACCTACTCCTGATCCAGGATTGTGAATCTGATCGGACAATTACAAGCAATTTAAGAACGGGAAGATAACCCGAACAGATCACTGTTCTTAGCCGCCAACTTCCCGCTTGCAGCGTAGCGGAATGGGTTCGGCCAATGCTTGATACAGTGTGGCTCAGCCCGTCAAGCCCGAAAACTCGCTGCGTCTACAGGCTTCGTTAGCTAGCTTCCAGTGACTTTGTCTGGCACGGGAGTCAGCATTCACTGACAGTGACACTTCACTGGTCTGATTAAAGGCGATCTTCTCCGCTAATTGCAGGGACGTCTCAGCCGTTTAGGCGTTAAGTTTGTATTGTACTGCTCATGTGTGAGGAGCGTCAAAAGCTTACAGTTTCTTCACGTAGGTTTCTTACCTACTGCAGCTTCACGCGACCGTGATAGCAAGAAACGGCCACAGCTAGAACGGCAACAACAACAACAACAAAAGAAGACTGACCAAAGCAGCAGCTCCGTGAAGTCAAAGAGACCTTGTCCATGGCAAACGGCAAGCCAATCCAACATGTCCACCAGAACATGAGGCATCATTCCGACTGTCAACGAAATTCACCCATCGGACATCCCAACCAAGATAGTGCATGGGCGGCAGAGAGAGTAGTAGGAAACGGGATGCTGGAAAGTTATTGATGAAAACTGAGCGCCGTAGCTATGTATATCTATCGATCGGTGAACTGACGGTAGCGAGAAGACTTGGGTGAGGTGGAGGGAAGGGAAGGAGAAGTGGAGAGGGGCGGTTTCCACAAAAAAAAAGCAAAAAGAAAAAGAAGAAAAAACATGACGGCCACTTCACTAGGATCGGTGGTTGACGTCTTCTCGCTAAGCTGGCACGTGACCGCGTGGCACCGGCGACCCTCATTGGTTGATGTCATCTCTGACACTTGTGACGTCCCTTGTGTTGTTATGCAGATGAATCCCGTCGCTGGGAAATGTCGAAATGCGTGTGCCCAGATGCCTACCCCTCCACCCCCGCCCTCTTCCTCCTGTCCAACCTCCCTTAAAAATCCTTTATTCTGTTTCAATTTCTCTGTGTTTCTTTCCCCACTTTTTTAAACACTTTTCATATTATCTTCAATGGATGGACATTTTTTTTTAAAGTTTAAGTATCTATTTGCTTGGGTTCACTTTAAAAGCCTGTTGATATCATATCTATCTGTTGTCATTGTTGGTATTGTTTTTGTTGCTGTTGTTGTTGCTGCTGCTGTTGTTTCTTCTTCTGCTTCTTCTTCTTCTTCTTCTTCTTCTTCTTCTTGTGATGGTTGTTGTTACTCTTGCATCTATGGATTTATTTGTTTGAAGTGTTTACATATGCTCCTGCTGCCTTCTGCTTTTGGATAAAAAAAGTGGATCAAAGGTAAAAATCCATTCTGTTATAGATCGATGATCTTAAATGGTACATTTGCGCTAGAACATGGAGGAAGGAAGAAAGGATCTGCAGCGAGTGTTCAGGTGGGAGTCGATTGTTCCACCAAAGCAGAGAGAGATAAGGTGACCATCAAGCGACAGCTATTTTACTGCATAACAAGGGTTTATCAAGCGTGCAACTTACGTGATACATGAAAAGATACGTTGACAATCAAAATGTACATGATACAGAAAGAGAGACAGAGACACACAGACAGACACAAAGACGGACGGACGGACGGACGGACAGGGAGAGAGAGAGAGAGAGAGAGAGAGAGAGAGAGAGAGAATAATGCAGATATGAATACGAATATTTGATAAAGTTTTATAAAAATGGTTAATGGTATGTATCCAGAACGCGTAAGCCCTAGTCCTAGACTTAGTATCATCAAAAAATCCGTGCTGGCGGAGAAACCTATGCAAAAGAGAACTGAACAAAAAAAAAATCATTCATCACAAACACAGAACCTCTGGAACGACCTTCCAGACAACATGAAGTTCACTAAGTCTCTCAGCGAGTGCTAACGTTCTCTTTCACCGGGCGACTCGGTTCTGTCCGGTTGCTGCTATCATGGAGACACGCATGAATTATTTAACCATCGTACACTTCGCCTTGGAATCAGGAGCTCAGATTAAGATCTTGTCAATTATCAATTAAAAACAAATCCAACTTCTTCCTGTACCGATTCAGAAAACGACTTAACTTTTCTTGTCATTAGACAAATTATAGCATCATTGAAAGAGACACCATTTCCACTTGTCCACCCCTATTTGCATGAGTCGAGTGTTCCACCAAAGTCGGGAAAGGGCAGATGACCAACAAGCGAAGGCAGTGTTACTCTAGGAGAAGAGCTTCTTAAGCACACCATGGGCTCAAGGCATCAATCAATACATACACAGATAGATGTACGTGATACGGGAGGGGAGAGAGAGAGGAGAGAGAGAGAGAGAGAGAGAGAGAGAGAGAGAGAGAGAGAGAGAGAGAGAGGAGAGAGAGAGAGAGAGAGAGGAGAGACACAGACAGACAGACTGACTGACTGACTGACAGACAGACACATATGATATGAATACGAGTACAAATATCTTTTTAAGGTTAAATGGATAACCGTACAGCTTTTGTTTAAACCCCATTTCCCTAAACACACACACACACACACACACACACACACACACACACACACACACACACACACACACACACACACACACACACACACACACACACACACACAGGTGTATATATATATATATAGATATATATATAGAGAGAGAGAGAGAGAGAGAGAGAGAGAGAGAGAGAGAGAGAGAGAGAGAGAGAGAGAGAGAGATGTGCCTCTGTCGATCGGTCTAACCAAAACACGCAAGCACACGTCAACGGGCACGCATTGAGAACCCAATTAATTCTCAGACTTCTGACGATGGCCCTTGCACTTATCACCAGGACGTAAAAAGACTATTAGCATGCTACAATTCATGGTCAGCACTGGTGTATGTATTGACATTTGAGAATGGCCATTTTGTCGAAAAAAACTGGTGTCTGCATGCCTTGATCTGTTCCTATGAGGCCTTGTACGAATCATTCTACTGTTGAGCCGAATTGATTGGTTTAAATAGTGTTATTATTCTCATTATCATTATCATTAATTGTATTATTATCATTATTGTTATTATAATTAACATTATTGTTATCATTATTGTTATTTTATTATTATTATTATTATTATTATTATTGTTGTTATTATAATTATTATTATTGGTGGTGGTGGTGGGTGGTGGTGGTGGTGGTGGTGGTTGCAGTTGAATAGTGTTATTACCATTGTTATCATTATTATTTTTATGATCATTATTGTTGTTGTTGTCGTTACTATCATCATCATCATCATCATCATCATCATCATCATCGTTGTCGTCGTCGTCGTCGTCATATCATCATCATCATCATCATCATCATCATCATCATCATCATCATCATCATCATCATCATCATCGTCGTCGTCGTCGTCGTCGTCGTCGTCCTTTTTAATCATCGTTTTCAATTCCGAATTCGCCGCATTCACTGTACGTTTCCCGAAGAGAAAAGACGCCGAGAAACAACAACAGCAACAAGAGCTACAAGAAAGCCGCAAACACTAAAGCCATGGCCTATGCAAAGCAGAATCTTGAAAATGGATACAGAGTTGCCCGATACTCCCAGAGCGCTTTAGATTAAGACCACGAACGAGCCCGAATGGTCCGTGGTTGGCTGCTGCTCCCGTATTCATGAAGGAGGTATGGTTACACGCCTTCGTCAGTAACTTGAAAGGGGAAATCCTATGCTTTGGTGCGTCAGCGGTGAAAGGTTTAATTTTGTTCGGCCAGATTCTGATTACCGTCCATGGATCGATTCCGTGTGCATGGGACATGGCCAACCCCCAACTGAGCCGTTTCTCTCTGTGTAACACGAATGAAGGAAAATGAAAAGAAAGCAAGAAAGAAACGAGGGGAGAAAGAAAGGGGGGAAAGGAAAGAAAGAAACGAAAGAAATTTGAGAAAGAAATGCAAGTTAAGAAAGCTACACAAGAAGGAAAGACAGAAGGAGTGAAAGAAAGAAAGAAAGAAAGAAAGAAGGAGAGAGAAATAAATGAGAAAAAGGAATATAAAGATGTTACCAAGAGAAAAAGAAAAAAGGGGAAAATCATAGAAAGAGAGACAGACAGAAAATGAAAACACACAGAATAAATACAAATAGACGGGAGGAAAAAAAAGTGGGAAGACAGACAAATAGAAAGAAAAGGAATAAAATAAAGAAACGTGTATATGAAGAGGAAAACAATGATGGAATGGAGGATGAAAAGAAAGAAAGTTTTGTTTTTGTTTGTTTGTTTTTAAAGGGGGTATACAAAAAAAGAAAGAAAGAATGAAGAAGAAAAAAAAAAGAAAATAGAAGCAAAAAACTACTACGTCACGAAGAATTGCAAGAAGAAAGAAAGGAAGGAAAAGAAAAAAAAGTGGGATAGGAACAGAATGAAAGAAGTATGTATAGAAAAGTGAAGGTAGGTGCACAGACAGAGAAAGAAAAAGAAGTTAGGTAGAGAGAAAAAAAAAAGACACACAGATGAAAGAAAGAAAGAAAGAAAGAAGAAAGGAGAAAAAGGAACAGGAGAAAGGCATAGAAGACAGGAAAGAAAGGTAGACAGAATAAATAAATATTCAAGAAGACTGGACGTGATACATTGCGTGGGATTCAGGATTTCATAGCTTTAAAGGTAATGGGTTGTCAGAATCTGCCCTGTCCCTTTTTACTTCTTCGCTTCTTTCTTTCTTTTCTTCATTCTTCCGTTCTTTCGCTCCTTCTTTCTCTCCCTTCATTTATTGCCCTGGCTTTCGTAAGTACTGTTCTCTTCAGTCTTACCTTTTTTTAAGCGCACATACGCGCTTTAGTTTTGCTCTTTCATATGCCGGTAAGGTGACATACGTCAGTTTTAAAACAAGTGTTTCAGGAAAAAAGATGCCATAGCTTATTCCTTTCAGAAATATGCTTAGAACATGATGCAGTGATTTACTTTCTTTTTTTTTAAACCCACTCTGCAGAGTGCCTATGAAGGAGGATGTTGCACAGATAGTTCGTATTCGAGCTGCTTGCGACTAAGGATTTCACTCGTAGATTTCCGATGTTGTTAGGGTTTTGGGAGGGGGGGGGGGGGGGGGGGGGGGGAGGGTGGTCACATGTAGTGAGGGGAGAGGGTGAGGGTGAGGTAGAGAAGGAGTGAAGGGGAGAGGGGAGCAACAAGAGAGGCGGAGGAGGGGGGAGCGGAGGAATGGAATAAAGGGGAGGTAGAGTTCAGCTGTGATATTACACGCCATACAGACCTTGTCTACGTCTGCTGCTGACGAAAGGTCAGTTGTATAAGGAAGAGTCAGTCTTTGCCATAGTGACCGGTGTCTTCGCTCTCGAGGTGATAACGACTCCCGACAGTCGTCACATTCTCTTTCCGAATCACACGTGTTGCCGATACAGTCATAAAGGAGAGTTTTGATGTCGTCTCCCTTGGCCCTCAGCAGCCATGAGTCTGTCCACGGCTTCACCCACTGTCTGACGCACAAAGTCATGCCGATAAATTAGGGGCGATGTGTTAAAATGGATCTGCCTACGCACCCATTCGCAAAAGCACGCTTGCGCTCATGCGTGCATGCAGACGCGCGCAGGCGCGCGTGCGCGCGATTGCGCGTGCGCATGTGTGTGTGTGTGTGTGTGTGTAGTGTGCTCGCCGCGCGCGCACACACGCTTTCCCTATTGCCTCTGCATGCAGATAAACCGTAAAGGGCTTGCGTGGCTGGAATAGGCTAGAAAGGCCATTGATCATCGTTCACCGATCAATACCAGCAACAGTCGCCAGCGTCTGATTTGCTGGTGATATACCAAGTGTTGAATGTCGCTTCTTCCTCGATACCCATCAGAGCAGAGAGAGAGAGAGAGAGAGAGAGAGAGAGAGAGAGAGAGAGAGATGGGTCAGAGGCGCGGGGGAGGTGAAGGGGGGGGGGGGAAGCCTGGTAGGGAAGTACAGGGTGGGTGAGGGGGGTCAGGAAAGTGTCGGGCGGGGAGAGGGGGGGGGGGAGGGGAAGCGAATGACATAGCATGATGAAAGGAGATGGGGTGGGGTGGAGGGATGGGATAGAGGGGAGGGGAGGGGGGGGGGTAAGGAAGCGGCTCAGGCTGCTGGAGACCCGCTAGTTATCAACAGGATCAAACCCATGACCATGTGGCTGTCCGGCAGCGGTTAACGCATGACGAAGCCGATGATTGCATGTTCGATAACCGTAAGCCTACAAACGGTCTGTCGTTTTTGTCGACTACTTCTTCTCCCTTCCCTCCCTCCCCCCCCACCTTCACTCCCTCCCTCCCCCTTCCCTCCTCCGTCCCAACCCTCCACCACCACCACTTCCACCACCACCACCACCACTCCTCCTTCTCCGCTCCTTCACTCCCCCCCCCCCCCTTTCCCCATTCTCGCCTCCCATTACCTCTTTCTTTCCTGGCTGCTTCTCCCATCATTGATCTGAGCCAGGAAGAGAAGATTTTGAGGAAGCGCCATGGAGTGTCATCAGTTTGAGGGGCTTAGTCATATCCGAGATTTTTTACTCTTTTCTCTCTCTCTCTCTCTCTCTCTCTCTCTCTCTCTCTCTCTCTCTCTCTCTCTCTCTCTTTTTTTTTTTCTTGGCAGCGGCGTATGTTGGTGTCTGCGTTGATTTAGCCGATCAGCTTACTGAAAAGACTACTCTTGTTGATATTCGTGGGAAGGGGAGTGTGGTCTTATCCCCCAACTTCAACCACTCCTCCCCCTGCCCGCATGGATCAGGTATGTGTGTGGATGTGTGAATGAGGTGGCAGAGAGAGAGAGAGAGAGAGAGAGAGAGAGAGAGAGAGAGAGAGAGAGAGTCTGTCTGTCTTAAGTTGAGGACAGTACTTCTCTGGGTCCCACCCGCACCTTAGGATGTATCTTTTTCTTGTTCTTTTGCTCAGCTAATGATTACTTGAGAAGATTAACATTTAATGCGCAAATATGTGTCTCGAAATCCGTGCTGAGGCAATGGACTTGGGACTTTGGGGGTTGTGTACACATAGAAGATAAGCTTAGAAGATACATGTGTGTGTGTGTGCGTGTGTGTGTGTGTGTGTGTGTGTGTGTGTGTGTGTGTGTGTGTGTGTGCATATGTGTGTGTGTGTGTGTGTGTGTGTGTGTGTGTGTGTGTGTGTGTGTGTGTGTGTGTGTGTGTGTGTGTGTGACGAAACGTGCAGCAACCCATCATGGGTGGAAGAAAAGGACACTACGATGTGCAGGGTAAACGCCCTTCGTCCATCTCACAAAATAAATCCCAGAGAGAGAGAGAGAGAGAGAGAGAGAGAGAGAGAGAGAGAGAGAGAGAGAGAGAGAGAGAGAAACAAAACACATCAGAAAGGCCAGCAGCAGCAGTGACCGACACACAGCTGTCGTTTGAGCCTGGTTCCAGCCCGTCGCCGGTTCTTGCCGCTCTATCCGGCACGGCACTGCACGGCACCGCACGGCACGGCCAACGGTAACGGTCCCCGAGTGGAGGAGGGCAGTGACAGTCCAGGCGACCAGGCCGGATGGGAGTGGTGAGACTGGTCCATCCACCTCCCCCTGCTGTCCACTCCGGTGTGTGTTGGTGGAAAGGGTCAGTGCATGCTGACCATGTTTCGTTAAGGGAGTGGTCGGAGGGGGCCACCCATGTAGACTTACAGTTCTGTACTCTGTGACAGACAGACAGTGGGGCGGGCGGACGGGACGACCAGAAAGACGGCAGGGAAGAGTGCACGGTTTGTAGTAGGGATGGTGGTGACTGGCTCAGATTTCCGAGCTGGGTGCGCGTGCCGTACCAGTGCTGTGCCGGGCTGGGCTGTGGCGTGCTGCATGTGACTGCCGGCCCAGTATCGATAAGCTGAGGTGGCGGGCAGAGAGCGGGCAGTCCAAGAAGCGGGCATGTACACTGCCTCCAGTGGACGGGACTGACTGAGGAGAGGGGGTAGTAGTAGTCCGCACGACAGGGCCAGACAGGTGAGGAGGGCAAGCTCAGTCATCACCCTCCCTCGCTCTCCACCCCCCGGCTGTCTCTCTCTGTACGTTACGCACGACACTGCGAACCGAGTTTCCGTGGACTGCTCCTTTGGACACAACGGGGAGGACTGGACCCGCACCAGCGTGACAGTCCTGACCGGGAAATTCGAATCCCCGTGGACTCCAGCCTCTGTGGCTGAATGCCGCCCCGACCTCTCTTCCGTGACTGCTGGCCTGTGGGCCCCTCTGTGTGGAGTGGTGAGTGTCGGGTCATGATTTATTCACTGGAAGTCGTCGCTGTTCACGGCCTGGGTGAGGCTCCCTCCTCGCTGCACACCGACTGCTGTCCTTCACACGTTCTGTCGCCAACGTCCACAGGGAGGGTGGCCAGCAGTGACACCTAGCTGGATGGACGAGGGCACTTTGGGCTGCTTCCTAATGTGGTTACCGGACAGTTGTTGATGGACAGTGTCACTCCTGGGTGATCGTAACGCTGTTACGTCCAGCGCTCGATGGACAGGGAAACTGCAGTGTTGTAACAAGCCCTGTATGGATGGGTGACTTCATGCACTTCATCACGACTCTTTTGACCAACACAATATTCGCTATTCTTCTTAGACACGTAGGTTAATGAATGCATTTTAAAACAACTGTTGTTTATGTCTTTTTGAACTCTGACGATGACCTGTGGAAAGGTTGAAGGTGTGTGGGGTTTCACCAGGTCTCCAGTCACAGTCAGGCACACAGAAAGAGGAGGAGAAGGCCCACTGCAATCGGTGCTGCTCTCTTTGATTCCCGGCCCTCAATCTCGCGACATCAAGCAGCAATGAATCACGTCGCGCGAGGGACGGGTGTTTCTTTTTTAGGAGGCGCAGTCTGTGTGTCCAGTGATATGTAGTGCGTGAGTAAGACGACAATCTGCCCGCCCACACGGGCTTTCCCTGCTTTAATCAGCACTCCTGTCCCCGGGCCCGCCACTCACCATTCCATCATCTATTTCACAGCGTCTCGAGTCGGTCTTTCCATTCGGTCTCCCTTGGTATTCCCGTTCTTCTTTAACTCCAGACACCACACGCCACGATTCAGTATTCCCTGATGCTTTTTGGAACTGCAGTTGAAGGAAACCCGCGTGCCACTATATCGATGTCTCCACTTCTGTAGCTGTCCTTCAATCAGGAGATCACTTTACGTAGCATCTTTCATCTTGACATCAGAAGGAAATACTGTTGTGAAGCACTTCTTTGAGTCACAGTTCTAAAACGCTGCCGTTGTAGGGTGTTTTTGTCTGCTATCCCTCTCCAGCCTCTGGTTGGTTTCAACGTCATCAATGCTGGGAACATGAGCACAACTCTTTGCCTACTGATCTGAAAACCCGCGAGAAGATGAAGTACCGCCTGCCCTCAATCTGCTGATCGTCTTGAATTAGCATCACTCGCTGTGTGCCACTCGTTTCCAGTGTCTGTTCTTGTTTGCCATGCGTCAAACCCAGTGCGCGTTCTTCACGAGAAACGTTGGCGTCAGTGGTTTTTGAACTGTCGTGTACTGGCACATTTTCTTTTTAATTCAGTCCACGATTTGTCTATGCAGCAAGATCGCCAGAAACAGCGTCCTCAGGTAATACTAATGCAACATGTTGGCGTTTCTATACATGTTACAAAAGATGTCCATATACCAACATATCTAGCATCCTTCCACGAACATTCATCTTGCCTTAGACCTTGATCAAGAGAGAAAATGACAGACAGTGCTGGTTAGGTTCGTAATACCCTTGATAGTATGTTCATGCAGCTCACTTGCCTAACGTAGCTGTCTGCAGTTCGGACATTCTTTTATCAGAGCGAAAGGTTCTCAACGAAAACACTTTGGATTACGAACTGAAGCAAAGATGCATGGCGTGACAGAGTTCTAACTGCCGTCTGTTCCATGACATCCATCTAGCATTTGGGGAAAAAAATCTTAGTGAAGTTCAATCCATCAGCACTCTGTTGGGTTACGATGATCTACTCGGTGTTCCCTTGCAGTTCTCTAAACGCTATTTTCTGGGTGTAGTTACTTTAACAGCCACAGCCGGACATGTGAAACATCCCTCTGGAAATTTCAGTTGAGGCAAATATCCATAGTTTTATAGCCAGCAAAGCGTTGTACATTTTGTGCGGATGATCTCTGTGGACATTTCTTGCGGAGGACATCTTATGACAGAGAATGTAGGTGAAGGTCAGTGTTTCCCAGACGTTTCCCGCGGAACATCTCTCTGGACCTATTTTTTTTCCCTGGAGGATCTCCATCCCTCCGCAGGATCGGTAGGGACAAGGATCCCGAGGTTGCGCCCCCTGGTGGCGACGGGAAGAGTGAGTGGGCGTGGATGAAAATAGCGCCCACGCACAGCCCCGTCCAAACCCGCGCCTTGGATCCTGGGAGTGACATGCATCACCTATCTGAGTGAGTACATCCTGGTGGAGAGCGTGTGGGGAGCCGGTGGGGGGGGGGGGGGGGGGTTGGGGGATGGGGGATGGAAATGTGGGGAAAGGGTAGGTGAGGGAGCAGGCGGGGTTCTGAGGGATCTGACAGGGGGTTCCAGGGTAGGTAGCAGTTTGATGGGTAGTGTAATAAGTTTTTGATGATGATGATGATGCTGATGGTGATGATGATGATGATGATGATGATGGTGATGATGATGATGATGATGATGATGATGATGGATGGTGGTGGTGGTGGTGGTGGTGGTGGTGGTGGTGACGACGATGATGATGATGGTAATGATGATTCATGGTGATGATGGTCCCTTTCTTCTACCCTTCCTCCATTTCCTCTTCCTCCTTTTCCTATTGTTGAATCCTCTTCTATTTTTCTTTCTCTTTCTTGTCCGATATACGTTT
>JADBJO010002603.1:323169-326428 GCA_016801955.1 Conus betulinus | reverse complement strand
CCTAATGAAGGGGAGTAATTGAACACTCATTTACACAAACTTTTCTATACACATTATACAGTCAGAACAATATTTTACGAAATGGCAATTTCACGCAACGAAAATGCTTTGTACAGGTAAATTGATAGATTTCTAACTGTTCTTTCACGTTTTGCATGCCAAAAGTAAACTTAGTCGAAACAGGTTTGGAAATGTATAAAACTTGCAGGAATGTATTGTTGTCTTAAGTTATTTAGTGCTGGACAACATAAGACAAAATGAACCTCATCCTCTTTACTGTTTTTACACAGTGGGCAGATTAAATCATCTCATTATGAGATCGATATTGGTAGTAATGCTGAGCAATATCTGTTACCCCGAGTCTGAAACTTAGTCATATAAACTTTCAGATGTTTATCTACTAAAACTTAGCAACAAATGAATTTTTATCATCGTACTGTACAAAATGTTCTGGATCACATAAATCTTATCGCTATGAGAGAAGAGAGAGACGGGAGACTGAGAGAAGACGAGAGGAGTAGAAGAGAGAGAGAGGATCGGAGACAGGACGAAGGTGAATGAGACAGACAGGACAGACAGACGGACGACAGACAGACAGACAGCCAGACGGGACTAGTGAGACAAAGACAGAGAGACGAGAGAGGAGAGAGAGAGAAGAGCGAGAGAGACGATGACAGAGGAGAAGAGATGAGAACGGAGAGAGAGATGAGATGAGAGAGAGAAGAGAGGTCGTTTCCGGTATGTTATGGACAGTGTGCAACTTTCCGAATAATTATACATTAATGACCAAAAAAAAGAAGCCCTTGGAACAACATTACGGCCACAGTGAATGACTCGAGAGTTACAGTGTGGTTCAACATATGATGCATGTGTGTGGGTGTGTGCGTGCGTGTGTGCGTGCGTGCGTGCGTGCGTTGCGTGAGTGCGTGCGCGTGCGAGTGGGTTGTGGTGTTGTTTAGGTGTGGGTTATGTGTGTGCTGTTGTGTGACCCTGGTGGTGGGTGTGCTGGTGTGTGTGACAGACAGACGGACAGACAGACAGACAAAGAGACAGAGGAGGTGGATGGCGTGGAGGGTGGGAATGAACGGAGGCGTGGGAATGTGTAGAAGAAGAGAACAAACGTCACAGGGGGTCTTGTGTTTTACTTGAAAGGCTTTTCCCCGTCTAAGAATGTCTGTCTCTCAGAACATGACCGGAAGAGGGAGATAAAAGTAATACAAAACAAATGACTAAACGAAAGAGAATAGCGGAACCAAAATCTGCTTTTCAACCATGACAATGGCACATCGTTAGCTACAAAGACAATAAGTTCCAGCTTGTACCTGGCATTTGATCTTTCCGTTGCCTTTGCGAAACTGACCATTGAAATGAATTCAACAGCTTGAAGTATTTAACACCTAGCTTCGTCTCGGATTTTGAGTTATCTGACAAATTAAACTCACACCAAGAGCGTTGACGGTATTCATTCTGAAAATGTTCTTCCTTTCCTATAGTGTCTCACAAGGATGTCTTGTGGTTTGTTCTCTTTTGTCCCGTCTGCCACGTAAATGTGTATGATGTCGTGAGCCATCAAAATTGATCTCCTTCATAAAGGTGTTGCTATTATACCCAGGTTCATCAGTAACTTTTAACTGTTGAAACTAATGATATCTATTTCGATCTCTATGAATGTTTTGCAGATTTAAAGACATGCATCACCCAAAACAGTCTTCGATTAAGCGGTGGTAAGATTGAAGCAATTGCTTCCTTGTCGCAAGAAAATTTATAAAATCATTTTTTTCCCCTTCAAATCGTTTTCAATAATCAATGTACTCAGTACTTAGATCAGGATCTGTCTTGGTTTGAGTCATCGGGCGAATCGAACCCGGACTATGAACGCTGACGGCAATTATTCTCAAATATTTGGCCTTGCCTCGATGGTGTCCCACAAGGACCTGTGTCAGGGCCTGTTATTTATGTCTTGTCCACCACTCTGGCATCTGATGTCATTAGCCATCGTAATTTGTCACAAAGAGCTTTGTGATGTTGACCAGCTTCTTCAGTCAACTTCGATAAACTGAAATCAATGATCTTGCAATTCGAACCCCAGCAATGTTTTTTGTGAAGATTTAAAGGCATGGATGACCAACAACAGTTTGCAAGTAAACAATGGCAAGACTGGGGCTAGTGCTTGCCTGTTGCAGAAAATTTGTTAATCATGAAAAAAATTTCCATAATCATGTATTTTTCCACCTCTTACATTCGGTGTATTCTCCAAAGTTACAATATCTATTATGGCACTACGTTTACACTTTTGCAGCGTTGCTTACCTTGAACTGCGCAGACTTTGACGTATCCGTCATTTCATGCTGAGGCACCAAACATACTAGAATGTGCTTTTTGCCTTCATACAGAATCGATTACTGTCATAATGTTGCGGATTAGATTCCAGAACATCGGCTGGACAGCTCCAAAGATTTAGAGTAATGCTACCCGTCCTATTTTCAGATCTTCTTAGTTTAATCCTCCATCTGCACCTGTTTGACACCTTCACTAGTTACCAGAGACTGTCCGTTTGTTCTTCATGTCCATTGTCTTGTTGTTATTTATCTTTCCGGAAAAAGTACAAATAGGTCGAAAACACATCATGTATATTTTGTCATTTGTTTGCTTTTGTTTTTCCGGTCGTTGTAAGTTTGTCTTTGCTTTTGTTTCAGTTTCTGCATGCAGTCTCTAAACTTTTGACGTATGAATGGACAGCCCTGTGTGGTCAGCTGGATAATCAAGGTAAAAAACTAAATTAATCAGTGAATCCAACAAAACTGTCAAGAAGAACAGAGGGTTGAGGAGTAGGCTCTGGACAACTTTAGTGTAGCTGGCGCCACTTTGCATGCCGGTACGGATTCCTCTCTTTCTCTCTCTCTCTCTCTCTCTCTCTCTCTCTCTCTCTCTCTCTCTCTCTCTCTCTCTCTCTCTCTGGGGTGTCTTGACCCTCCCTTTCCCAGTTGAAATGAAAAAAAATGGGAACTGAGGGAGAAAATCCTGGCAAACCTTTCCATTAAAGCCACGGTCTCTGAAGAAAGGCGGCCACGGCAGCGGCCGGTTGAAATGGATTTTTCTCTTCTCTGTGTCTGGCATTGTGCTGGGTGACAGGGGGACGACGGCGGCGGAACACAGACGGCCTTGTTCTGCTGAGACGGGATTCCTGGCTGGCTTCTGTGGACCTGGCAGACGCTTTTGATGGGAACACGGCCAGGGCACAGACAGGTGTGGCTTTGTG
>JADBJO010002603.1:308169-310669 GCA_016801955.1 Conus betulinus | reverse complement strand
CGTCCAATTGTTTCATAACAGAATACAGTATGTCTGTTTTCATTTCCTCTAAGCTTTCTACCTTACACTGGGGCAGCTCAGGGTACAGTGCTGTCTCCATTCTTTTTAAACTTTGTACACTAGTGATCGTGGAGGGCCCTGATAAAACTCCAATCATTAAAAGCTCTGATAACTTAGCCAACAACTCTGACTCTATGTCGATGAATTTATAAAGTTCTGTTAATTGCGCATAGAGAATGATATCTTGATCTAAATGTTTTGAAAAGATAAGAAATGTCGATTGATTTCTTAAAGACTCACCGTCAGTGCCAAACGTCATAATCTATGTCTATATTGTTGTAATCTATGTCTATTTCTTAAAGACTCACCTTCAGTGCCAAACGTCATAATCTATGTCCATATTGTTGTAATCTATGTCTATATTGTTGACGGAGTAGTGGCGGATACAAATTTCTAGAGAATGAATTGGTTTTTTTATAACACGAATGTTCCTAAGATACATGGGAGAGAGAGAGAGAGAGAGAGAGAGAGAGAGAGAGAGAGAGAATGTCGATCAAGATTTTTTGTCTACGGAAACCGAGAAACGAAACCGAGTCCATTTGAAAATTGTTACACACTGCTACCGTAGTTTCACTCAACCTGTGCCCACGGTATCATTCATACGCTGGCATGGAAATGTCAGCATGCGAAGCAAGCAAGTTTTGAGTCATGTGGCTGATAGGTGCAGCAAAGCTGTGGACGCAAGGTACATAAACATGCAAGAGAGCTGTGTGAAAAAGGAGTTGTGGGAGACAAGAGAGGGGGAAACTTTTGCGAAAGACGTCATAGCAATAATGACGAGTTGCAAGCCTCCTTTTACTTATCGCTTTCAGATCTTTGTATTTTCGGTCATGTGACGGCTGTCGTTGATTTGTTTAAAACCTTTGGAAAGTGAACGTATACCTAATTGTTCAGTATTGTTTTTGGATCGATCATAATGCGATTGGAATATTCAAGATTATGTTAGAATGTTCACCAGGTTTCCGTAAGTTGCTAGTGCTTTGCCGAAGGTTCGAGAATGTGGTACAAGCTGACCGAATTACACTCGTATACGGTCGTCACGATTTGATTGGGTAAAGCATACTGATATGCAGAATATTCTAGAAAGGAATAACTGAGTATGTTCGAGAATATTCTCTAGATAACACATAAAAGACTGAGAGCTGTGCGACAGAGAGAGAGAGAGAAAGAGATTTTTGTTGAAGAGTTGCCTAGAAGTGTTCAAGTCTTCATTGAGTTTGAGTCTAGTCGACGAGAAGCTGCCATTAGGAGAATATTTGCTGCTGCATGTACGATTAAGTTCCTGTACGACTTATTAAACCTGAAGGTCAGTGGTTTGTTTTTGTTCCTATATTCTTCAACATTAGCAAATAAAAGGATCCTCTTCGTTTCAATACCGCCTGGTGTATTTTGTCGTCTGCAAGCCGAACACCTACCACAGGATCTACAACGAACTCTTACAAGCTAGAGTACTGCACTTACCTTGTAGTGAGGAAGTCAGCGCATTAGCGTGAAACACCTTGTTTTAAGAACAAGAAGACGAAGCAATCCGATGAACGCAACAACCATAGAAAGAGACAGGTCCAGACCAGCGGGCCTTCTTCAGACAAGGCGGCAACAGACACACAAACAAACAGAATAAAACATCATGGTGCTGGTGGGGGGGGGGGGGGGGGGGGGGGGGGGGGGGGGGGGGGGAGCTAATATGGCGAACGATTTCTCGTTTACTATAAAAATCACATTCCAACGCGTCTCTCCATTTCCCTTGTCTATCCTTCACTGCTGCCTTTGGGGTTCATTTGATGGGATGATCTTTTAATGTTCATGTTATTATTTCATTTGACTCTTTAACTTTCTTTGGCTCCTAAAAAACAGTGAATTTTGTATCTAGTAGTGCTTCGATTACATGAATGTGTGTACAAGTTCCAAACGTTGTGCAACGTTTATAACTGGTCTCATACATGCATACATTTGTATGTTGTCCCATTTTAGTTTTTGTGATATATTACTGTGCACCCCAAACACAATGTCTCTTTGCGGGAGACGGTAACGAAGCTTATCTTATCTCAGCTCATCTCATCTTAAAGCTATAAGGCAAGGCAAAAAAAAAAAAAAAAAAAAAAAGGTATTCACTTAGGCAGTTGTCCTTAAAGAGACTGTGGAAGGGAGTGCAGGCGTTTCTTTACTGAAAGTAAACGCACTTTACACAAAGACAAAAAAGTACCAGAAACAAAAATCTAGCAAGGCAGACTGTGAAGGGAGACAATCTGTGCTGGGAGCGTGAACCTGCTTCAGTTATAGGCAAAGCTGTCCCAGAGAGAGAGAGAGAGAGAGAGAGAGAGAGAGAGAGAGAGAGACTTTGAATGAAGTAAATTGTCTCTAAAAGGACACACACACACCACACAGGCGCGCGCGCGCACACACACACACACACACACAACACACACACACCACACACACA
>JADBJO010002603.1:298169-303169 GCA_016801955.1 Conus betulinus | reverse complement strand
CAGCGGTGGTTCCTGGTGGAGAGCTGCTTGGTGAGTCTTTGTAAGTGGCTCGTACTAGATGATCCCTGAGGTTGGTGTCACGCAGGTATGCCACTAGTGGAGGTTTGTCGAAGGTGGACTTGAGTTTGGGGTCTTTCTGCAGGATGTCAAAGTTTTTCACAAGGATGTTTTTAACTGGGAGGTTGTGTGGGTGGTAGGTCAGGGTAAGGGACTGGTCGGTCTCTGACTGATCTTTGTTCTGAGATGGGGTCATGGCCTGAGATCTGGGGATACATTACATTACATTACATTACATTACTTACATTACATTACACACACACACACACACACACACACACACACACACACACACACACACACACACAAAGGATTTTTGAGGTTGAAAAGATTGTTTGCGGTTGTATATGTTTATATCATATATATGCCTAGACACCCTAAGGCATGCATATCTTTATGAGATGTAAACGTTCTTTCCCCCCTCTCCCTCCCCCCCCCCTCTCTATTATGGTAGGTGTGTGGGGTGGGTGATGCCAGGAGGGTGGGGAGCCAGCACATGTGAGCGTGTGTGTGTGTGTGTGTGTGTGTGTGTGTGTGTGTGAAAAGTTTTTTTTTTTTCTTTTTTTTTTTTCCCCTCCCCCTTCTCCCTCCTCCCTCTTTGCCCCCTCCCCTCCCAACAACAACCATCTACTTTCAAATCAGATTTCCTCTGATTTCCATTCACTCACCTTTCTTAGCCTGTGTCTACCCAGCCTCCTTTATTTTATTTTATTTTTATTTTATTTTATTTGTGTGTTGTGTGTGTGTGTGTGTGTGGGTGTGTGTGTTTGAGTTCTTGTCACGTCAAAATTTATTGTGACGTCTTTGTTGTTTTATCTGCGTCTCCCCGTTCTTTACGTCATTAACACAGCAAAATTTGCGTGTACTGTCGTTTCATGTCACTTGAAAAAGGCTCTAAGAGTCGAAAACGTTGTGCATTGTTTTTGTTTTCTTTTTGACACCCCCCCCCCCCCCCCCCCCCCCCCCCCCCCCCCCCCCCCCCCCCCCCCCCCCCCCCCCCCCCACCCCCTTTTGTTTCGGTCTTTATCACCAATCCTCAAATCATATAGTAGTGCTCTGAAAAAGACCCAGTCAAGTGTTATCAATTTTTACTAAGAATTATTCTTAGTATTATCATCATCATCATCATCATCATCATCATCATTGAATGTATTTGTACAGCGCCAAGTTCTCATCGCTTTACAATCCACACTTTCTTTGACACACTGGGCTGCCTACCAGGGCAGAAACTGACTGAAGAGGTCGCTACTGGCGCTCAATTTTGTCGTTTCCTGCGTCATTCAATCGGTCAGTCAATCAGAGTTCTCTTCAAAGTTGCATTCACACTGTGCGCGCTGTGTGTGTACGACCAAGCTATGTGTATACCAATAACCAAACTGCCATTCATTCCGAAAGTGGGTGATACTATTTTCCCTGTGTGCCAGCTGTTATGCGCGTTTCATTCAGGGAATCTGTTTTGAAGTCTCACTCGAAGGACTTTCCGGGGAGAAATGAGGAGGCAGATCCAATTTGAACTCCGTGGGGAAAATCCCAGTGTACTGAAACAGCCCAGTGGAGATTCGAACCCGTCAACCCCAGAATCGTGACCTAGGATCATGAGCTCGACTCCCTTCCAACTGAGCTTTCCTGGCCCCTTAGTGTGTGTGTGTGTGTGTGTGTGTGTGTGTGTGTGTGTGTGTGTGTGTGTGTGTGTGTGTAATGTAATGTAATGTAATGTAATGTAATGTAATGTAATGTAATGTAAAAGGATATTTGTAGAGCGCTTTACCTCGCGAGAGCCCAAAGCGCATATTACAGAAAAACATAATAAAATACTAATTATAACTCAAAGCACGCACGCACACACACACACACACACACACACACACACACACACACACACACACACACACACACACACACACAAACGCACGCGCGCGCGCGCACGCACGCTCACACACACACACACACACACACACACACACACACACACACACACACACATACATATATATATATATATATATATATATATATATATATATATATATATATATATATATATATATATATATATATACATGAAAAGCACACACACGCAGACACACGAGCGCGTCAACACCAGCAAACACGCGCATGTAAGTGGATATCGTTAATCAGTCCGAGGCAAAAGATGTGTCTTTAGGGAGTTTTTTAAAAGTCTTTAAAGAGTCCGTGTTACGCAGAGAAGAAGGCAGACCATTCCACAGGTAAGAGAGAGATCGTTGGCCTTAAGTTTTCAGGCGAGCGGAGGGAAGCCGAAGCAGACGAGAATCGGTGGTGTGTGTGTGTTCTCCTGTGTGTGTGTGGTGTGTGTGTGTGTGCTGCGCGCGCGCGCGCGCGCACTGCGCGCGCGCGTGTTTGTGTGTGTGTGTGTGTGTGGGTCTGTGTGTGTGTGTGGTCTGTGGTGTGTGTATGGTGTGTGTGTGTGGTGTGTGGGTCTATGTGTGTGTGGTGTGTGTGTGGTGTGTGTGTGTAGTCTGTATGTGTGTGGTGGTGGTGTGTGTGTGTGTGTGTGTGTGTGTGTGTGTGTGTGTGTCGCATTCGGGATGTATAAATGAATATTCGCTCCTGTTTGTCTATCTGTCTGTCTGTCTGTCTGTCTGTCTCTCGTCTCTCTATCTGCCTCTCTCTCTCTCTCTCTCGCTATCTCTCTCTCCCTCTCTGTGTGTGTGTGTGTGGTGTGTACGTATGTGCGTGTGCTGGTGTGTTGTGTGTGCGCGCGCGCGTGTTTGGGTGTGTGTGTGTGGTGTGTGTGTGTGGGTGTGTTTGTGTGTGTTTATTCTTGTCTGTCTGTACAGTGCGCCGCGTACACGTAAACACACATGTTTTGAGTAATGTTTAGGTTGCACAGCTTCCGCAGACGTCACACACGTACTTGAGAACAACGCCAGCAGTGTAGGGCCTTGTTATTTAGACGTCGACTCAGGCTAATTCATAGCCACGTACTGTCAATCGAGGCATAACGGGCGTGACCATTTTTCCATGGAAACGGCAGACCACCGCTCACGTTTGTTCCCAACGGCGTGACAGTGGACTTGAGAGATCGTCAGTTCGTTTTGGCGAATACCGAGATGCGGTGTGGGGGTGGTAGTTTTTTGGTTTTTTTTTTTTTTTTTTGTTTTTTAATTCATCATGACTCGTGAGAAATAAAGAAAAAAAATCGTTTCGGTTACTTGATGAAGGAGGCTTCTCCTCTGACTGCTGGAGGGTCAATGCACTGCTTGCCGTACAGAACAGAATGGTAACCGTGCGAGTACATCTCGGAAATTTCATTTTCAGATGGAAAATTGAATAAGCAATAAATCTGCTTTTTTTTTTTTTTTTTTACATCAAGCCATCCATTTAAAAAAAAAATCGGTGAAACGACGAATAATCATAGAAATTTATGAAAGTCAAAGATAATAAGTGTGTATATATGTGTGCATGTATGTGTGTGTGCGTGCGCACGCGCGCGTCTGTGCGTGTCTGTGGGTGAACGCGCGCGGTGTGTGTGTATATATATGTATGTGTGGGGAGGGGGGGGGGGGGGGGGGTGGGCGGGGGCGCGCGTGCGTGCATGGTATGTGTATGTGCGCTATGTGTGTGTGTGTGTGTGTGTTAGTATGTTAAGTTGAAAGATCACTTCACTCTGACTCCAATGAACGTCGTACTGTGTCAGCTGTCATTACAAATCATGGAGACAGCCTGACAGACCACGGAGACTATAGGTGACAAATCATTAACGAATCACTGAGATTGAAGGACAGATCTCTGAAACCGGCCAACCACCTGTTAACAAATCACTGAGACTCAGTTACAGATCGCTGAGTCTGGCTGACAAGTTACCAGCGACTCAAACACAGATCACTGAGAGCACGTGACAAATCCTGGAGACTCAATAACAGGTCAGTAAACAAGTGGGGTAGTCTTTGCTTCATAAGGAAACCTAACACAAAGTAACTTTTATTCAAGACTGGCACAGCCTTTTAAACTTGAATAAAGTCAGACAAATACAAAAGACGAACAATCTAATAGTGGGGGAAAACAAGCGCAGGCCAACAACAAATAAATTGTCTTCATAGTAATGACTTGGAGATTGAAGATGTAAAAAACTGGGAACATGAAATTAAGAAAATATGAAAACTCTTCACTGGCTGCATAAGGGAAGCATCGCAATCCCTTTTCAAAGGCAAGATATATTCGTATTGCTGCACCGAGGCCTTTCGTCCACTGGGTCGGAAACTCATCAGGGAGACACGGCTGGCTGTATCTGCGCTCCTGGCGTCAAATAGAGACACACCACAGTCCATAATACCGTGGTGTTCTCACCACCAAGGGTGCAAAAAAAGAATCCAATAGCACCCCCCAAGCAGCCAGCGAAGAGTAGTAAAGGAAACCGAACGAAAGTGTGGGAGGAAAAAAAAGTTGCTGAAAAACTGGCCTGCGCTTGTTTTCCCCCACTATTAGATCAGATTTCATTTCCAATTTCAATAACAGGTCAGTAAGACTTGCTGACAAATCACTGAGACTCAATAACAGATCAGTAAAGACCTTGCTGACAAACCACTGAGACTCAATAACAGATCAGTAAGACTTGCTGACAAACCACTGAGACTCAGATCAGTAACACTTGATGACAAACCACTGAGACTCAATAACAGATCAGTAAGACTTGCTGACAAACCACTGAGACAGTAACAAATCAGAGAGACAATGACAGATCACACAGGGTTATAAACATATCACAGAGACTCACAGACAAGTCATGCAGATTCGCTGACAAACGACAGACTCGCACACAGTCATACAGATTCGCTGACAAATGACAGACTCACAGACAAGTCATACAGATTCGCTGACAAATGACAGACCCACAGACAAGTCATACAGATTCACTGACAAATGACAGACCCACAGACAAATCATGCAGATTCACTGACAAA
>JADBJO010002603.1:288169-293169 GCA_016801955.1 Conus betulinus | reverse complement strand
CACGTGCAGATCACATAAAGAATTCCACCCAACCATCATGCACCACCCCTCCCATAAGTTAACCAAGATTCCCCCATCTCCACTCTGCAAATCAGTGTCCATCGGAATCAAGGCCGTTGAGTCCCAAAGGATAAACTGTCTTTAGTTTATTCTTCCCAAAATCTCTCTTCTCTGTCTTGCGGTTTTGTTTCAGACTGTGGACCTTTTCCACCACAATGCATCTCATGTTCTTCAGAGAGTGTTCAGGTAAGTTGAAATGATTGTTGACATGAACACATGCACCTTTGTTCACTTGATGTTAGACCTGTGCAGATAGAAGCGATCTTTCAGTGTCAGCATAGTTTCACCCATGTACTGTGTGCTCTGACAGTTGGTGCAGTACAGCATGTAGACGATGTTGCTGCTGTCACAGGACAGTCGATGACGGATGGTAAATGTCTCTCCTGTCTGCATACTACTGAATGTTCTGCTCTCAACTAGATGGTTTTCACAAACCACACAGTGTTCAGCTGTACATTTGAAACATCCAGCATAGATGTCATCTGGAATCGGGAGAGCTGATGGCATGAGCAGATTTCTCAAAGACCGCGATTTTCTTTCGGCTAGTATGGGTGGGAAAGGCATAGCCTTCCGCATTTTCTGGCTCGTGTGGAGAAGAGAGGTTGGAGTTCTGCAAACCAAGAACGGAATGGGGGATTAGAGGGGTTGTGAGAGTGACGATGAATGGAACTCGGTTGTGTTGCCTGTCTTCCATCTTATAGCTGAGAGTCTCGTGTCGGGGAACATGGCTGGCTTTGGTTTTTGCCTCCTGGATGGTCGCAGGGCTGTAACCTCGCTGGAGGAAATCACGTTCCATATCCTGGCAACGAGACTGGAAGGTTGGCATGTCAGAACAGAGGCGGCGGGCGGCGCAGGAACTGGGCATAAGGAATGTTTTTGATGGTATGGTAAGGGTGGCAGGATGAATGGGCCAGGTATGTACGAGCATCTGTAGGTTTGGAATACAGGTCTGTGTACAGATAACCTCGCTTCAGATGGATGAAGATGTCCAAGAATGGCAGTGCTTCTTTAGAATAGTTCATAGTGAACTTGATGGTAGGGTGGAACTGGTTCAAAAACTCAAGGAACTGGTGAAGTTCTTCTGTTGATCGAGACCACAGAAGAAAGATGTCGTCTATAAACCGTTTCCCACAGTTCTCGGCTGATAGGAAAGGGGCTGTTGTCCAGCAGCTGTGCCTCCAGCAAGCCCATGAAGAGGCAAGCCACCGTAGGTGCCATAGGTGTGCCCATGGCAGTGCCCAGTTTTTGCTTGTAGAAATGCCCATCAAAGTGGAATACATTGTTGATAGTACATGGTTCATCAGTTCCAGAAGACGCTCTGTTGGTATGTTGTTGATGCAATCATTTTTGTCAACAAACGCCTTCACTGCTGTTTCCATGTCGGCGTGAGGAATGTTACTGTAGAGTCCAACGACATCAATGGTGACCAAGTATGTGTTGTCGTCAAAAGGACCAAACTCACGGTTCACTGGTCTAGTGTTTGGAGCATATGTGTGGTGTCTTGCACATAGGACGGAAGTTGCTTGACATGGTCTTGTAACCAGTGGTCCACCAGTTTGGAGATACGTTCAGTGGGGCCACCAACTCCTGAGACAATGGGACGTCCAGGTGGGTTTTCCAAAGTTTTGTGGATCTTAGGAAGCATGTAAAACTGATGGCAGCGTACACTCCCAATTTCAATAGTAGCCCATTGTGTGTGTTTCTCATCGATGTAGTCATCATTCAGAAGTCGGTTCACCAGGTGGTTGGATTTTCTAGCAATGGTGTTTGAAGGATCTTTTCTTAATTACATCATAGTGCTGAGTGGAAAGAAGTTGACGATGAGCTTCAGCAATATAGTCACTGGTGTTTTGAACGACAACAGCTCCCCCTTTGTCGGCTGTGCTGATGCGAAGTGTCCTGTTGTGGACAAGTCCTTGAAGTTCTTTCAGGGCGGCCCTTTTCTTGCTGTCCAGATTGTTCCGTGGTCGTTGTTTAGGGTGATAGGACTTAGTCCTTAACTCAAGTAAGTTGATGTATTCATCAAGGGCTGCATCTCTTCCACTAGGCGGCTTGTAACCTGTAGGCTTGTAGAATCTGGGGTATAGTGTTAGGAGTCTCATCGTCTTCATCAGAGTCATAGAACATCTCTTTCAGCCTGATTTTTCGGCATGCTTCTGTGACGTCTCGAGTTAGTTGATCATGATCCAAACTCATTGGGGTGGACAGAACTTAGGACCCAGGGCCAGAAGGTTGAATTGGTCAGGGGTGAGTTCGAAATCTGACAAGTTAACCACTACATTCTTTGCTCGAGTATTCTTAGTGGCATTGTTTCTTCTAAACCGTCTGTTTTCTCCTCTTCCTAGGTGTCTGTTCTTTACCTGGTGCTGGAAAGTTAGAAGCGGGAGTGGGGAGAAGCTTCTGTAATTTCTTCTTTTTCTTCTTTTTGAGTTATTCTGAAGCTGCGCCAGTTTTTTTCGATGGTGAAACGTAACAGCCTCGAAGTGAGCGTAATCAAGTGTCTGATGTAGATTGTACAATAATCCGTGTATTTTTTCTTGCTCTTTAGTAAAAAGAAACTCTGTATGCTTCTTTAACATGATGAAGTATGTCACGACTAGCACAATGAGAAATGTTAGAAACAGATTGTAAGAGAAATTCTGATTTCGGCAGGGCATCCACTCCAAATTTAATTCTCATTCCTTTAGGAACGACTCTGTGTTCTTCACAAGATTGAAGAAACTGCAAATGTGATTCATACCTTGTCAATTTGTCCCGCGATCTATCCAGTTCAATGAGTAAAACTGGTACGATCCATTGTAACTCTGGTGCTGGATCCAGTAACGGATGCAAGAAGCGAGGTCCAGGTAAAAGACAAAAACAACGCCAGGCACAGTTGAAGCGGGAGCCCAGGGCTTGAAAAGACAGTGCGGATCAAAGCTGATACGTGTGTTGCTTTCGAATACATATAAAAATACATTAAAAGGAAAACACAACGCACTTAATGTCATAATATTTTGCCAAATTTTCGGCCGTGCGGCTTTCTTCTGGGGCTTGTTTATTATATATATATATATATATATATATATATATATATATATATATATATATATATATATATATATATATATCAGGGATATTGGACAACATTGACTAAAGAAAACCGCTAAGCCGAAATTTTTAGATTTAGGCTTCCAAAGGCACCATCGGTTTTCTAGTTTTAATCTGCTACTCACTCTGGTTTTTTAACCCGTGAATTGCCTTGCTATTCGTTCGCACGGCATTTGATGAAGATTCGTTCACCAGTGTCTATCTATCTATCTATCTATCTGACTAGCTAACTAACTGACTATCTATCTCACTACAGATAAATCGATCGATCGATGGATAGATAGACAAGCAGGTAGACTTCAGCCTCTGGGGGCCCCCAAGAAGGTCTCTCCCTTTGAACGCCATCATCAGATTCTACCCCCCTTCCCTCTCCCTTCCCCTCCACTCCATCTTTCACCACACAGTTAAGAAAGGTCCGTCCTTGGCAATAATTCCTGTCCATAGAACCAGGTCTCATTTGGAATGGGTTTTTCACAAAGACTACTGCTTTCGTTTCTGCAGTGTGTGCGAGTTTCCACGTGTTGTGACACAGAGAGGGAATGGGGAATGGCCTTTTTGCCCAATGTATTAAGTCCGACCCCCCTCCTTACCCCTCCCCCCCCCCTCCTCCCCCCTGTGATTAGAAGAGTTCATGATCTCTTCTTTGTTATCACACTCTCCCGCTGGCAGGGAAAGTGCAAGTGTAGGGGATGCAGGGTGGAGGGATGTGGGGGAAGAGGAGTGTGTGTGTGTGTGTGTGTGTGTGTGTGTGTGTGTGTGTGTGTGTGTGTGTGTGTGATTTTAAGACTTTACGTCTAGCATCATGATTTACATACATATTGTTTTCGATTTGTTTGTTAGTTTGCTTTTATTTTTGCTTTTATGTCTGCCAGGTCTTTGGTCGGTTGATTAGCTTCATGAGTTGTTTGGTTTTTGTTTGTCACGTAAATGTTGTTTAGGTATGTGATATATACATTGAAATTCGTGCGCACCATCATGCCAGTTACTTACTGCTAGTTACTCAGTTACTCAACTGCATTTGAATGTGAACTCCATTTTTTTTTTTTTTTTTTTTTTTTTTTTTTTTTTTTTTTTTTTTTTTTGTTATACATAAAATCTTACTTAGATATTGGTTACTTTATTACTAGGCTGATATACCCATGCTGTTTATTTAGCACGTCTCATGTGGTTCATTAAGTATGATGAGGCGTTTAAGTAGTCTGAGCACAATCACTAGCTGAAGAATTCTCAAGTATTATATACAGTAAGCAGAACGTTAAATTTTCAGGTTCGAGTTGTGTGCAATAGATGTCTACTGCTTAATTTATGCTATGCATTGCATTTTTTTTTTCCGTTACTTTCCATAGTGATGGTTTTAGAGGATGTAATGCACAGATGCATTTTTATTACATTTTATAAGTATGTGTCTTTTTTAAAACAAATATATGTTTCATATAACTCTATGTGTCTGTCTCTGTCTGTGAGTCTGTTCCACCCCAATCTCTCTCTCTCTCTCTCCTCTCTCTCTCTCTCTCTCTCTCTGGTTCTTGTATTTTAAGAAATGTTTTAAACAGACACAAGATAACAGTGGTGATGATGGAGTGGTGGCTTCTGAGCGTGATCTATTCGGGTTCTTAATAACAATCGCACAATGATTTCATTCTTCTGGCTGGTTATCATGTGAATCAATGAAGAAAAATGTGCTGCTTCTCTCTCTCTCTCTCTCTCTCTCTCTCTCCTCTCTCTCTCTCTCTCTCTCTCTCTGTGTCTGCCTGTCTGCTCGCTGTCTGTCTGTCTCTCTCTCTCTCTCTCTCTCTCTCTCCTGTCTCTCTGTCTCTCTCTCTCTCTCCTCCTCTCTCTCTCTCCCTCTC
>JADBJO010002603.1:220669-280669 GCA_016801955.1 Conus betulinus | reverse complement strand
TCTTCGTCTGTCCGATCCTGCGGGAGAGGAGGAGGGGTACGAAAGAAAATCTTGCACCGCACTCTGCTCCCCCCCCCCCCCCCCCCCCCCTTCTGTTCCTTCCATCCCCTTCCGTTGCCCCCGTCCCATTCATCTTTATTGCGCTCTCACCACATTTAAACAATTGGGGTTAGCTCAGGCTGGCGGAATTTGATTTCTCCCTTACTCATGACGAAGCAAGAGGAGACGAAAGAAGTGTTACACGCAGTTCTCCCATGTCTCTGTTGTTACGTCTTGGCCCTGCAATGAATCCTAAAGTTGGATCATGTGCTTGAATGTCTATCGTAGATATCTCGTGTAATGCACATGTATGACGTCAGCAAACAGAACGGGGTTCCTTCCCAGGACGGGGAACAAAGACGGCACGGCGCCGTACACTGGAGGTTCCACCTGCGTTCCCAGTGCAGTTTACTGTAATTAAAACCCTAAGAACCAGTGTTGTATTCACACGTTTTCGTTAGTTTTGAGTAATATCAGCCATATAAAAAAAAAAAGACTTCCCACCTTCTGCAAACTTTTTGTCTCCATATTCCACTTCTCTTCTGACTTGCCCTCACCTACTCTTTGTAGAATCAACGGCTAATCTGTTTTAAGGTCAGACTGGCAGGATTTCCTTTCTACTCCTTGCGTTATCTCTAATGGTGAAACCTGACATTACTTATCAGTGGCTTGGGTTAAATTCATTATTTCGTTGTTATTCAGAATCTAGTAGCTCATCGCTGATAAATGACCTTTTGGTTTTGTGGTAGCCTGGTAAATTCATTCGTTGTGTAAATTAATGTAATTTCTGGAAAGCTGAGGCTCGCAGGATTTTTTTTTCTCCTGTACATTTTCAATCCATAAGTAAAAAACATTAGTTACAGATGGTTATTTTTAGTTCACTTTTCTTACTTTAAAACTGACGCATTTGGACGTGTTGCAGTCTGAATTCTTGTGCCAACTTGAGGAGTTGTTGGAAGAGTAGCTTTTCCTATTCCAGCCCCGTCCAAATCCCACGCCCCTGGCCCCCACCCCACCACCCCCCATCGCCATCCCTCTTTCCACTCAATCCTGTGCTCTCTTCCCCTCTTCCCCTCCCTCCTTCTGCATGTGTTGTGTATGTTTTTACAAAGCTTGAGCCCTTTGCGGTCGGCTGGGCTATAAGCAACATTATCATATCTTATCTTACAAAGCTTGAAAAACTTAATGAGGTTCCTTAAGCCTTCTTGTGCTTTTTACAATTGTTCTGAATGACCTTTCTCTAATTACTGTTCATTATTGTACTGAATGAGGGTCCAAACCGTGACGTCATGAATAAATATAATTTTACATATGATTGCAGCGCAACACATTCATCAGTTCAGTGGAGTCATCAGGTCATTTATTCCTTCCAGATGGTTGGCCAGTCAGTCTGTCAAGTGGCAAACAATTTCCAGTTGTGTACTATCCTGCCGTAAGTCAAGGTGGTTTGAAAGCCTTGGTATTTTTCAGTCTGCCATTTCTGCTTTTTGGATCTGTTCACTGAGAACTGAGCCGAGATTTTATCTGGTGTTCAGGTCTGGTATGATTACCGGCACTTGTCTGGCTTTGGTGGTTGTACAGGGGATTGCGAGAGGTCTGTCTTGGTATTTTCCAGCAGTGACTGTGTTTTCATTTTCGAGGAGTCTGGTTTTCAGTTTGTCATTGGTTCATTGGTGGGTTTGCTAGAAGCTCTAAATCTGTATGACCCACAGTCCGCCATGGAATGGTGGGTCTTCTGAAAGCATGAACCATAGTGTTCAGTGCCTTCTTTGATTGCATCTGTCTGTGGGACACAGCAGGGGATGTGTAGACACTTCGATACTCAGATGGTTTGTCACTTGGATAATGGATTGTTGGGACGGGGGGATCTTAGCTAGAATGGGGTGGGGTGGGGGGTGTATTGGTTGGGCTTTAGTTGCTAGTGGGTCATATTCTGTCCAAATACATCATTTAGTTCCTGACAATGCTGAAGATGTGCGGGTCGCCATGTTGTTGAACTTCTGTATGGGTGTGGAACTTTGCGTCACTGGAAACATGATACTGGTGTGTCACTGGTGTCCAGTATTCACCCCACCAGTCCTGCTGGGGGGTGTTGGTCATGGTGGGCCCACAGGGTCAGAGCTGTGGTGTGTGGAGCACAAGGCCACCAGTCTTCTTCCTGTTGGAGGTCTGGCTGCTCCGGTTCCCTTGCCAGGTGTCCCGGGAACAAAGGTACAGAACAGTGGTACCAGAGGAGATGCTTCAAGATCGGTCTGTTGTTTCTGAAGTGTTTCCTAATGATCACCTGGTACTGCTGAGTATCCCTTGATGTCGGGAGAGCCTGTCAGGGTAATCAGATCAGCATGTGGCACGTGCAGACCCTATGGAGCTGACGTCAGCTTCATGGGATCAAAGAATCTGAAGCAGGCTCTGCATGGCGTTTCTGTTGTGTCCTTGTAAGGATTTTCAGGAACTGCCCATATGGGACGGTCCAGAACCGTGTGGTGGTTACTGCCACCACCTGGGTTTCTCATCCATACAGATCACTCAGCAACGTCCCTGTGTGTCTTTAGTCAAGTCAGTCACTGGATGACGTGTTGGACTGGTTATGATGAGCTGGGGAGGGAGGGGGGGGTGGAGGCTTTATCAGAGAAATAGATATATGGACAGACCCCTTAACCAACGATTCAGTAGTCAGGTGATGCTTCCTGTGTAATCGGAGTCTCTGGCCGTCTTCAGTTGTGTATCATAAATGGATGCAGTCAGAGGAGGTACTGTGCATTCTGGGATCAGTCTGCAAGGGATCTTTATCTTTTCAGAACAGGTCATAGAGCCAGAGAACTGGAGGCATCAGTGAGTATGCTATAACAGCCAGTTGTGGACCAGATGCTCGGGTTTCAGGAGTGTGCAGTCACTTGACCAGAAACGATAACTGATTACTCTGGTCTCACTGTTCCTCAAGGACGCCCTCTCCTAATTTCTGATCCTGGAGAGGATGCCACCAAAAGTGACTCCTCCTTTAAGTCAGTGTTCTGGATATCTGTCTGCGTCCAAATCCCTGGGGGACATGGCCAAGACACGGCCTGAAGAAACGGGAGTAAAAGACGAAAGTCGCGACCTTGGCTTACCTTGTGGTAGTAGAAACTCGTGGAGAGCGTGGCAGCAGAGAGTCCTCAGAAGTCCCCTTCAAGCAAGTGTTTCGGCCTTATCTCCTGACACTATAGGGGGGGTGGGGCCACACTCGGTTCATGCCTTCAGATGTCCCTCTGCTGCCTCCCTTTTTTTCCCTATCTTGAGACGAGCCATGACTCGGATCGAACTCGTGACCCTCTGGACATGCTCATTTTCCACTTGACTCGTACACTAACCACTAAGCCACTAGGACACCTGATATTTGTAGGAAAGTTAAGCCTTATGAAGTTCACTTTTGTTCCTCCTTGACCAGATCAGCTTTGAACACCTCTCTGCCACTTCTGCCATTGCTTTCAGGGCTCTGGTTTTTTCCCTCCCTGCAACTGAGAGCTGTTTCATGAGGCTGTATGCAGATGTTCCTACACCCCCCCCCCCCCCCCCCAGCTCCAATTTCTGCAGTGAGGACTTTGACCTGATAGCCTTCTCTCCTCAGGCTGTTTGCCAGATCAGCATACTTTTCAGTCTTGTAGATTTGAGCTGCCTCCATTCTGTTCTCATATGGCACCGTGAGCTCGATCATGATCAGCTGCTTGGTTGACTGAGAGTGGACTACTATGTCTGGTCTCATGCCACTCTTGCTGATGATCTCTGGTTGACTCTTTCATTCTGGGAGGTCTGCAGTGCACTCCCAGTCATCTGTCCCATCCAGCAGACTCTGCCTGCATGTTCTGAGTGCCACAGTTGTTCTTGGCCATGATTTGCTGCCTCCTGCTGTGAAGAATGTTGCGGGTGCTGTTGGAGTCCTGACTTTCCCTTTTGTGGTGTTGGTTCTAGTCCAGACTACTTGTACAATCTCTTTGAGCACTTGGTTGTGCCTCCATGTGTACCTTCCTTGAGCCAGTGCTACTTTACATGAGCTTAGGACATGCTCCACTGTTGTTTTTCATGGCAGAGGGGACATGCAGGATCGTCTATTTTTCCCCACTTAACCAGGTTTGCATTTGAGGGCAGAAAGTCATATGCAGATCTGAGAATGAAGCTGATCCTGAGAGGGGCCATCTGCCAAATGCCATTCCAAGTGAGACTTCTTTGGAGTGCATTCTCCCGCGTTGTCCATTGCCCTTGTTGGCTTGCTGAACTTTTTTTTTTAGTCTTTTTTGGTCTTCTTCTTTTCTCATCTCCTGAATCATGTCTCTTTTCGGCTTTTCCTTTGGCCTTGACCACCATTCAGTTTTAGTCACCCCCAGTCCTTGTCTGTTGGTCTCTGTGTGATATTTCTCTGATCTTGAGATTCTTTGCAGAATCCAACGCCTCTTGAACTTTCCATTTTCTGCCTGTCTTCAGCTGGGGCTTGATTGCTTCTACCACCTTGTCTCCTGAATCTCCAACATGCTTTGAAGTCTGATCTTCCCTGTTTTGTATTTCTCAAGGATGGATTTCAGTGGTGGTTTCAGCTTTGCTTGGCGACAGTCCAGCGCTATGTCAGTCAGACAGAGTGGGACACCAAGCCATTTCCTTATGAAATTGTTTTTTGGCTTCCATTGCCTCCACTATGCTGGTGCAGATGTTGTATATCATCAGAGGCCATAGGAGCTTTGGTATCAGCATGAACTGCAGACACCAGACCTTGTATTTGCAGGGAGCCCACACTGGGCTATGGTTCCAAGCCTTCTTCCGACATCTGTTTGGTTTCTGTTTGCTCTCTGTGTGTCTTTAGCGTATTATCATACCATCTTCCAAGACTCTTGACTGGCTCTTCTGTAACTGTTGGAATGGCTTGGTTGGCAACACTGAAAACCACAGATTCGGCCACTTTTCCTTTCCTCAGTGAGACACTCCGTGATTTCTTTGGCTTGAACTTCATTCTGGATGAGGCAACTATGTCATCCAGCCTCTCCAACACATGACGTGTCACGTCCTCTCTGGATGAAATCACTGTAGTGTCATCCATGAAGGCCATGAGAGGGGGCATCTTGTATCCTCCATCACCAAGGTCTGTCTTGGATTGCTTGTTGCTGCTTTCAATATGACTTCCATTGCCAACACGAACAGTATTGGGGAAATTGCACAGCCCATTGCTATTCCCACTTCAAGTTGATCCCAGTCTGTTGTGTACTCCTTGGTAGAGAAGCGCATTGAGAAGCCATTGAAGTACTTCTTGAGCATGTCGCAGATATTCTTTGGCACATCATCTCATGGGGTGCAGATCCATATGCGTTTGCCAGATCAAACCACACTACGTCCAGTCTCTCTTTTCTCTTTTTTTTTTCGCTCTTTGGATTGCGTCCCAGATCATTGTGGCGTGTTCTATACAGCCAGCCACGCCTGGGATGCCACCTTTCTGGACTGACACATCCAAGTACTTGTTTTCCATGAGGTATTTGGTCAGCCTTGCTGCCATGACAGATTTTCCCTTCGACGTTCAGTAGCGATATTGGCCTGAACTGGCTGATGTCACGAGTTTTGCTCTTTGGGGATGTACACACCATCTGCCGTCGTCCACTGGCCGCTCATCTTCTGGTTTCTCCAAGCTGATCGCAGCAGCCTGTGGAGCCACTCCAGCACCTTGGGACATTTCTTGTATAGCTGGCAAGGTATTCTGTTCTGCCCTGGTGATGATTTGGCTCTGGCTTTGTCGACCACCTTGATTTCCGCCAACATTGGAGGCTTGTCATTGAACTGTTCCTCAGGGTTGGCTGGCCACACCAGACCTTGAATGTCGAGTGAGTGGTGCTTTCCTCTGTGAGTCAGTATGTTTTTTCTCGGATGCTGCTCAAGAACTCCTTTGTCCACACTTAGGGCCCAGATTTTGGCTGCTCAAAGTGTTCTGGCAAACTGGAAGGGGTCTCTGAAGAAGCGCTCTTGTGTCTTCATTTTGTTCTTCCTCTTTCTCGCAGATTCCGCTTTGCTGAGGGCGCTGTGGTTTGCTTTCAGGTCTTCCCAGAGTTTTTCCAAGCCTTGTTTTTCAGCTGGCATTGCGGTCTTCATTGCTTCTTAAGGTTTTTCTTTTGGACCCTGATCTTGTCCATCTCTTCTTGGCGTCTGGATTTCGTTGGAGGTGTTTTTCTCTTTAGGTAGTTTTGCTCCATAGGCGTCTCTACGTGTGGCATACACAATATCCCCATATGTGGTTAGTTTGTGTTCCAGGGTGCTTTTCCCTATCGGTGCATCGAGTCTTTGGACGATTTTTGCATCCAGTTTCTCCCAATCTTCAGTTTCGTTTGCTCGTGGCAGGTTGAGGCAGGTTGAGTTTCAGGCGCCTGGCATCGATGGCCTGCGCAAATTCCTCATCCGAACCAACAGCGTGGATGTCCTTGGCACTGTGGTTTAAATCCTGGCCTTGGTCTTCCGACGTCTGATCTGCTGATGCAGTGCGCTGCTGCTCATTCAGATGAGTCTTCACACATCCCATCTTTGTTCTGTGGATCTTCATGCCACGGGTGGTAGCGAAACGCTTTCCACAGACACATAGATATTCCATTTGGTCCATGTTCATAGTCCGTTTGGGATTTGCAGTCGCGACTGGTTGAGCACCGATGGATCATCATTCTCTCCCCCTTTCGGTGAATCCTAGGAGCATCTTTTCCTTTTGTACTTAGTAGCCACATGTTGAAGGCAAAATGGGAAGCCAGCCCACAGAGCCCTGGGTTCTGGTCTTTCCCAGTGTCCTCCTGTCTTTCCCGGACGTCTTCCGGCCTATTCCCGGAAGTCAATGGTTTACCCATGCATCACTAGAAAGAAACTCGTGCAGAGCGTGGCAACAGAGAGTCCTCAGAAGAGAAGCCCCCTTCAAGCAAGTGTTTCGGCCCTTATCTCCTGACACTACGGGGGTTGGGTCACACCCGGTTCATGACTCCGGATGTCCCTCTGCTGCCCCCTTTTTTTCCCATCTTGGGACGAGCTATGACTGGCATTCGAACTCATGACCCTCTGGACATGCTCATTTTCCACTTAATGACTCGTACACTAACCACTGGGACACCTGATATTTGTAGGTAGGCTAAGCCTTATGAAGTTCACTTTTGTTCCTCCTTGACCAGATCCAGCTTGAACACCTCTCTGCCACTTCTGCCATTGCTTTCAGGACTCTGGTTTTTTCCCTCCCTGCAACTGAGAGCTGTTTCATGAGGCTGTATGCAGACGGTCCTGCAATCCCCCTAGCTCGAATTTCTGCAGTGAGGACTTTGACCTGATAGCCTTCTCTCCTCAGGCTGTTTGCCAGATCAGCATACTTTTCAGTCTTGTAGATTTGAGCTGCCTCCATTCTGTTATCATATGGCACCGTGAGCTCGATCATGATCAGCTGCTTGGTTGACTGAGAGTGGACTACTATGTCTGGTCTCATGCCACTCTTGATGATCTCTGGGTGACTCTTCCATTCTGGGAGGTCTGCAGTGCACTCCCAGTCATCTGCCCCACCCAGCAGACTCTGCCTGCATGTTCCGAGTGGCACTGTTGTCTTTGGCCATGCCTCGCTGCCTCCTACCGTGAAGAATGTTGCGGGTGCTGTTGGAGTCCTGACTTTCCCTTTTGGTAGAATTCAACACCGGGTCGAATTCAAACGCTGGCTGGTAGTGCGCACGGGGGTCTTGGTGACCTCGTTACCGCGCGGGATAAAAAGTGCAAAGTTGCGTTAACTGTGCCTGTTTTGCATCAAGCTTGCTGGCGACACAAGATGTGTAAAATGAAAAATTCTTTTTTCCCGTGCAAGAGCAGTCTCTCAAGTGAGTTTTATGCCCCTTCTTTTGGCTGTTTAAGCGCGGGGTTGGTTACTGTCAGCCCTTTTCTCACCATGCCACCACGAAGAAAACTTAGCACCTTTGACAAAACCAGGGCGATTGCGTGGATACAAGATGGCATTGCAAAGGCTGAAGTGGCGCGACGACTTGGTGTGCATCATTCAGTTATTGTTAGAGACTGAATCAGCGTTTTAGGGCGACCAACAGCGTTGAAGAGAGGCCACGGTCAGGTCGGCCTAGGCAGACTACTCCCCCAGAAGATCGTTTCATCGAGAGGCAGGCCCTATTGCAGCGGGATACCACTTCCACCAGCATCCAAAGGCAGCTTCGTATGGCAAATAACACCATCCTCAGCCGTCAAGCCATACGAAACCGTCTTCACCACTTCGGCCTCAGATCACGTCGCCCAGCTGTTCGACCACGACTGCTAGCAGCCCATAGGCTGGCTCGCCGAGCTTTCTGCCATCGTCATGTGAGATGGAACCAACAACAGTGGTCCCAGGTCCTCTTTTCAGAGAGTCGCGGTTTAGTCTTGAACACAATGACGGCCGAACTAGAGTTTGGAGGCGTGTTGGTGAACGTTACATTGATGCAGCAGCTGTTCGCCAGACCAGGGCCTTTGGGGGAGGATCTGTTATGGTATGGGGGGGTGCCTTCAGCCTCCACCACAAGACAACACACTCTACCATATTGATGGAAACCTCACAGGCATCCGCTATCGGATGAAATCCTGGCGCCTTTCGTTGTTCCGACCATGCAACGGATAGGACCCATGGCAGTCTTCCAAGACGACAATGCTCGGCCACATAGGGCCCGGGTGGCCGAAAACTTCATTGTGCAGGCCGGCATCAACAGGATGATCTTCCCGGTATAGTCCCGACCTCAATCCCATCGAGAGCATATGTGGGATGAGTTGGGGAGACGTGTGAAGGAGAACCATCCACCTCCCAGAGACCGCCAGGATCTCTTCCAAATGCTGCAACTGGAATGGCAGAGAATCCCTCAGAGGCATCAGAACACTGGTCAACTCGATGAGGAGTCGCTGCGTGGAATGTCTCGCCAATGGCGGTGGCCACACCCACTATTGAAATGATTTTGTGAACTGAACAGATTTTGCGAACTTTGATTTCGACCCATCCTCTGTTTAATTGTCTGTAAATCAACAACGTTCATTCGATCCCAATGAAATTCAATGTACGTTGGAATAATGTTAGATACACTGCGCTCGTGTCATATTCACAAGTATAGGCTTTAAACCACAAAAAGAAAAGTAAATATACAGTCACACAATAGTCTCACTTGTGGTCACGCCTCACAGTCTCTTTATTTTGGGTACTGTCAGACACACGAGTGCACAAGCGCACGCGATGACCAGTTGGGATTCGTTTGAAGAGGATGGCAGCCCGTGGGATTCGCCGGAAACGTGATGACCCTCAGGCGATACACCAAGCAAAGGATGACGACTCTGAGGAGACAACGGCGAAGGGATGACGTCCCGGGAGAGAGACCAGGAACAGCATGATGACCAAGGTGAGAAACTACAGCAGACCACAGATGACCAAGGTGAGAAACCACAGCAGACCACAGATGACCAAGGGGAGAAACCACACCAGACAACAGATACAAGGGGAGAAACCACACACAGACAACAGATGACCAAGGGGAGAAGCCACATCAGACAACAAATGACCAAGGGGAGAAACCACAGCAGACCACAGATGACCAAGGGGAGAAACCACTCCAGACAACAGATACAAGGGGAGAAACCACATCAGGCAACAGATGACCAAGGGGAGAAAAAGAACCACACCAGACAACAAATGACCAAGGGGAGAAACCACACCAGACAACAGATGACCAAGGGGAGAAACCACACCAGACAACAGATGACCAAGGGAAGAAACCACACCAGACAACAAATGACCAAGGGGAGAAAAACCACACCAGACAACAGATGACCAAGGGGAGAAACCACACCAGACAACAGATACAAGGGGAGAAACCACACCAGACAACAGATGACCAAGGGGAGGAGCCACACCAGACAACAAATGACCAAGGGGAGGAGCCACACCAGACAACAAATGACCAAGGGGAGAAACCACACCAGACAACAGATGACCAAGGGGAGAAACCACACCAGACAACAGATGACCAAGGGAGAAGGGGAGAAACAGACCAGAAACAGATGACCAAAGGGAGAAACCACACCAGACAAGACGACAGCACAATAGAAATGCAAGGTACACACGAAACAGTCTAGTGACAAAGTTGGATGATTTTTTTTTTCAAATTCAAGTATTTCTGACGATACTCGAAGGAAAAACATTTGGTGTTTAAAGATGTTCCAAGCCGTTGCATGCTAATTTCATCTTGAAAAGCATTCGGCGTGTAAAGATGTTCCAAACCGTTGGATGCCAATATCAGGAAAGTCTTGCGTTGAATTGGGTGGTAAAAGACGATGCAAGGGGAAGGAATGGCAAGGGGGGGGGGGGGGGGGGGGGGGGGCAGGAAGGAGAATTTTATATATAACCTGCAAAGAGCCTTAATAAAAATCTATGAGGCACACAGAAGGGGTCCTCACAATATACGAACCACTTGCAGCTTTGAACAGCCAATGCACTTTGTGGTCATCTTTAGCTTTTATTTCGTTAAACTTGATTTTTTTTTCTGGTTGAATTACGTTTTAAAATGATCAATTCTATAGCATTCAAAAATATATTATCTTTCTTGTTACTCCAGCTCACGCACGCCTCTGAGAAATGGAAAGGAAAATGCTGGCTTCAGTCTCATACCAATCGTAGTTGTACAGAAGTTTTATAATTGTGCCCAGTTGGGCAGGAATGATTGTGCTCTTTCTCTACAGAGCACAGTACGCTTGAAAAGGGGGGGGGGGGGGGGGGGGGGGGGGATAGCGTGCACAAAGGAAAATATGCCGTCAACACCAGAAGCAGAGTATTTGAGTACTGTGGTCAATAGGAGTCTTGTAATGAGAACTTTTTCTTTGTGCGCGCGCTGAAATATTCGTGCGAGCGCGCGCGCGCACACACACACGCACGCGCTACACACACACACACACACACACTGTGTAACACACCATACTAACTAAACTGACTGACCGGGACTCTGTCTGAAGAGAAACGGCAGCCCGGAGGAGACGCCAGCAGCGAGATGATGAACAAGAGAAGACCCTGGAAACAGGACGATGATCAAGAGACAAGCCACAAACAGGACACCTGCATAGTAGAGGTAACGGTAAATAGTGCGATAGGCCGGAGGGGGGGGGGGGGGGGGGGGGGAGATCACGTCATCACGTCAGAAAGGTGACTCCACAACAGAGGTGAAGGTGAGACGTGAACAGGTTAATGGCATGACAGGAACAGCTGGAACAATCCTTTTGTCACTGGCTGGAACAATCCTTTTATCACCAGCTGGAACAATCCTTTTATCACCAGCTGGAACAATCCTTTTGTCATACGCTGGAACAATCCTTTTATCACCAGCTGGAACAATCCTTTTATCACCAGCTGGAACAATCCTTTTATCACTAATTTTTCACAAGGTAGTTCTCAGTTCTGCAGTGCTCGAGTGAAATACGTTTTGGCATTACTCATCCATCAAAGATGTGCCAAAAATACGTTGCATAATATCCATGATGGTGTTGGAAACTGAAACGGTGTTAGACATTCGCGAGGGATTGGTTAGAAGAAAAGGTTGAGGACAGAGAGTGTCAAGAGAGCATGGGGTGGGGTTGGGGGAGAGAATTCTATTGACCGCCTGAAAAGGCAAAAAAAAAGTTAAAGAAGCAGGAGGTATATAGAATAATTATTTGACATAGCAACAGCTTACAAACGGGTTTTTACTAGGCGATAAACTTTCCGGTAAACTTTTTCATGTCGTAAAAACTTGAATTTTCCTGGTTGACCTAGATTAGTAAATGCATGTATTCAGATAGATCAAGTAAAGTATTAGAAATAATGAGCAGCAAAAAAAAAAAAAATAAATAGAAAAATAAAAGCAGACGTTAATACTGCAACGTAGTCCGAAAAAGGAATACATAACACGCACATACACAGACTCGATAAATGTTTTACGTATCTCGTTCGATGATCCATTAGGTCATTCCTGCATTTTAAAAAAGGCAGTTTACAACTGAAGCTATCTAAAATACAGTTGGTATGTTATGGTACATTATCTCGTTGTATGCGAGATAGCCAGAAACCTTTTATGAGGTAATACATCGATTAAATTAAAATGTTACAAGAGAGAAAACATCTGACGGTTCGTTGCAAAGTGAGTCGACTGCAGGTAGAGAACTAAACAAATTTAAAAAACTAATTATGACTCCAGCGAATAACGTGGACAAACAAATCACGAGTCAAAACACTTGATTTGATTTGTTTTAGTTCGGCTGTTCGTCAAAGTCGTTCGGCTTTATTGAGCGGATCAGGTTTGATTGCACTGAAAATGAAAGCTAAAAGAAAATGTTTTATTTTTTGCTTTCACAGGGACAAAGAAGTGCTATCAACGGCCACGGATAACACAGACCAGGCCACGAGAACAACAAAGCCCCTTTGTACAAGGAGAGTGCTGTTCTATCCGCTCCTCATCTTCATCTTTCTTCCCTGCTCTCTGTCCATCTCTGTCTGTCTGTCTCTCTCTCTCTCCCTCTCTCTCTCTCTCTCATTTTCCATCTTTTATTTTTCTCTGCTTCTCAGTGTCTTTACCCATTAAAGATTCAATCAATCGTTCTTTTTCGTCGTTATCGTCGTCCTTTTTCTTTGTCGTCTTCTCCATGGTCAGTTGCTTTACAAAATTTTGTAGAGAGTTGTTGATTGATGTTATAGCATTTACCTTTTTTCTTTTTTTTTTTTCCTTTCTTTACCTTCTGTTTGATTAGTGGGCAGAATTGTAAAAAGGGCCTTTAAGGTGTCGCATTCTTTACCCATTAAAGGGTCAATCAATGAACAATTCTTCTTTCTTCCTTCTCATTCTTCTTTATGTACATCTTCAGTGCGGCGCTCTGTCATTTACTATCGTCATGAAGCGTGCTGTCTGGTATGGTGTTCAGTGCCTTGCAGTTGCAAGGTTACAGTGTCTTCCCCCACAGGGTTTACTGTCTTTCCTTTACAGAATTTACAGAGCTTTTAATGTCTTCACGTTCATCGCTTCCTTTCTTTGGACATAGAGGAGTCTTTTCGAGCTAAGTCGCTTGTGCTTTCCAAGCGCTTTCTGTCCTGCATTTCTTAGGGTTCAGAGTCTTGGTTTCCTATTGCGCTGGTTTCCTATGACAGTCTGTTGGGGGGAAACAAGGTTGCGGAACAGTGGGTACCGGAGGGAATGCTTCAGGAAAGGCATCAGAGGGTGACTCGCTGATGCAGTCAAGTCTGGCCCGGGGGTCTGGAACATGGACGCATGTTTTCAGATCCTTTAGGGTCGAGCTGCAGAGGTTCAGAGGAAGTCTTTGATCCCGTTCCAGAAACGTTTCCTTGTGCGCACCTGCTACCTCCTGATTAAAATGTCCCTTGTCCCACCAGATGACTGACGTGGTAATCGGTGTCTACATGGAGACTCTCCTTCACACAGCTTGATGCCCACCTTTCACAGTGACCTTTTATAGGGTTCAGTGTCCTTTTATTGGAGTAAAGTGTTTGCTTCGTTGGGGTTTAGTGTCTTTCGCACAATCCAGTGCCTTCTTTCGCCAGGCTAAGTGTAAGGTTTCGTTGTCTAGGTCTAGTGTGCCCTTCATCGAATGGTTTAGTGTCACATTTTTAAAGGGTGAACTGTTCTCTTATTTCATAGAACTTATGTGTTTCTATCAGGGTTTAGTGCTCTTGATATGATTTTGTGCTGTCCTTTCATAACGTATTCTTTTCTTTGGAGTGTTTTGATTTTCTATTGGTTTTTTTTTTTAGGCTAGTGTCCTCCTTTCGAAGGATTTATTTCTCTTTTTAAGTCGGGAATTATGTCGTCTTGCTTCATAAGTTTTGGTGTACCTTTCGTAGAATTTAAGGTCCCCCGTACATAAGACTTTTCTGTTCTGTTTCATGGGGTTTAGTTTTCTTTGGTTCCATAGGTTTTAGTGTTTCTTCCACAGGGTGTAACATCATAGTACCAGCGGTTTGACAACATCAAACTCCTCCTTTCGTATGGTTTAGTGTCTCCCAGCATATCTAGATATTAATGTCATTTTTTTCAGATTTTAATGTCCTTATGGTTTAAGTTTAAGCTCCTTTCACAGGACTTGGTACCATTTTACATTCATTTCATTCATTATGCCCATCGCTCCCGGTGGAGCATAGGCCATCGACGACCCTTCGCCATCGCACTCTGTTCTGGGCTGTTCTGGTCTTTCCAGTCCAGTTCGTCTCTTGTTTCAGCTCCGCCTCAGTGTCTCGTCTCCAGCTGTTGCGAGGCCGGCCTCTCTTCCTCTTTCCCTGCGGGTTCCAGGTCAGGACTTGACGTGTGGAGCTGGACGCTGCTTCCTGAAGGTGTATCCGACCCAGACCCCACTTCGTTCGCAGTATCTGCTGGCCACTGGTTCCTGTCCCGCACGCTCACACAGATCTTCGTTTCGGATTTTGTCCTGCCATCGGATTTTGTAGATGCGCCTCAGACAGGTGTTGAAGAATGTCTGAATTTTTTTTTTTTTTTTTTTTTGCATCGTCTGTGTTGTCCGCCATGTCTCGCATCCATAGAGCAGAATTGATTTCACACTGGAGTTGAAGATGCGAGTTTGGTTCTTGCTGCCGATTCCTCCAGATGTTCTTGAGCATGACGAAAGCTGCTCTTGCCTTGCTGATTCTGGCTGTGACGTCTCGGTCCGTACCTCCCTGTTGGTCAACCCACTCTTCCCAGGTAAACGAAAGACTCCACCTCCCTCATGGGCTCTCCACCGACTGTGACTGGTGTGTTGGCAGTGGTGTTAATTTTCATCAGCTCGGTATTCTTCCTGTTGATCTTGAGCCCTGTCCGGCTGATGTGGTCTCCAGGCAAGTGGTATTGTCCTGCATCTGGCTGTGGCTGTGTGATAGGAGCCCCAGATCGTCAGCAAAGTCGAGGTCGTCGAGCTGCGTCCAAAGTGTCCACTGTATACGGTTGTTCCTGCCTGTTGTAGTGGTCTTCATGATCCAGTCATACCACCAGGAGGAAGAGGAAGGGCGACAGCAGGCACCCCTGCCGAACTCCAGTCTTCACCTCGAAATTTTCAGACAGCTGACCGGCGTGGGCAATCCTGCAGTTCATGTCCTGGTAGGTGCACTGGATGAGGGAGATGATCTTCTCGGGACTCTGTAATGCCTCAGCAGCTTCCACAGCGTCTCTCTGTCCACACTGTCGAAGGCCTTCTCATAATCTATGGAGTTGATGTAGAGGGGGGAGTTCCACTCCAGCGACTGCTCCACAGTGATGCGCAGGCTGGCGATCTGGTCGGCACATGATTTGTTCCGCCGGAAGCCTGCCTGCTGGTCTCGGACCTTGGGGTCGACAGCCTCTTTCATCCTCTCCAGTAGAACCCTGTGAGAACCTTGCCTGGCGTTGACAGGAGCATGATCCCTCGGTAGTTGCTGCAGTCCCTGAGGTCTCCTTTCTTTGGCAGCTTGATGATGATTCCTTCTTTCCACTGGGCCCGGTACCTCCTTTCCCCCAGATCTTGCTGAAGAGGCTGTATAGCATGTTGACAGCTGTCTCTGTGTCTGCTTTGATGGCTTCTGCTGGTATCTCGTCCGGCCGTGCAGCCTTCCCATTTTTCAGAGTTGTGATGGCCTTCTTGATCTCTGCCTTTGAGGGTTTGTCGCAGCTGATGGGCAGTTCTGTGTCTGCTGCGGGTGGGATGTCGGTGGTGCGTCAGGGGGGGCGGGGGTCAGCAGCTCCCTGAAGTGTTCTGCCCATCGTTTCAGTTCCCTCGGTTGTCAGTGGGTTTCCATCTTTGTCCTTCACTGGCTTGTCTGTCTGCTGGAACTTGCCTGTCAGCTTCTTGGTCGCCAGGTACAGGTCCTTCAGGTTCCTCTGTCCGGCTGCTGCCTCTGCTTGTCTGGCCCAGGTCGTCAAAGTAGTCCCTCTAGTCCTTCTTGATACTCCTCTTTACTTCTCTGTTCGCTGCTGTGTGCTCTTCCTGTGCCTTTGCCTTAGCTGCTCTTGTTCGGCTCGTGTTCAGCGTAGTTTTCTTCTCTCCCCTTTTTTCAGCTTGTGGATGGTGTCGGCAGAGATCCATTCCTTGTGCTTAGGTCTTTTTTCTTGCCAAGGATCTCTTCACATGTGTCATGCCAGAGCTTATTGCAGTGTTCCCACTGTGTCTCGATGTCCGTCTCACCGTCTTCTATCAGCTCTTGTAGCGGCTGGAACCTGTTGGAAAGGCTGATCTGGAATGCTGCCCGTGTGTCCCTGTTTCTGAGCAGTCCGACATTGTACATTGTCCGTGTGTTGCTGGCGTTGGTGAATCTCTTGAGGCGAAGTCTCACTGTTGTTAAAAGGTGGTGGTGGTCTGATGACACGTCAGCACCTCTCATCACTCGTACATCCCGCCATGATCTCCTGAACTTGCGGCTAATGCAAATATGGTCAATCTGGTTCTCGGTGACGTGATTCGGGGATCTCCATGTGGCCTTGTGGATGCGCTTGTGTGGGAAGATGCTTCCTCCTATCACCAACTGGTTCAGGGCGCACAGTCTGCAAAGCGCTCACCATTCTCATTCATCTGTCCAAGTCCGTGTGTCCCCATGATGTCCTCGTAGCCTGTGTTGTCCATTCCAATCTTGGCGTTGAAATCTCCCATCAGTATGGTTATGTCCTTTGCTCTTCTCTGTCTATCACCATCTGTAGTTGCTGGTAGAATTCTTTCTTCTCTTTCTTCTTCCGCATCATTGGTGGGAGCATAGCACTGATGATGTTCAGCCTGATGTCATTCTTCTTCTTTGGTGGTAAATTGGCTATGATGATGCGGGAGTTGACAGGTTCCCATCCGATGAGTGCCCCCTGCGCCTCCGGTGCCAGCATCAGGGCCACACCCTCAGTGTGGGGGGCTCCATCTCTGTGTGTCCTGAGTACAGCAGCTGTTCTCCAGATGAAAGTCTCAGCTGTCCTGACTGTAGCCACCTTGTCTCACTCAGTCCTAGCACTCCGACCTTGTAGTCTTTCATCTCTCTCGCAACTTTTTTTTTCCCGTCTCATACATTGTCCTGATGTTCCATGTGGCCACTCGTTTTCCTGGGTGTTAGGAGGGGAGGCATCCTTGCAGCTCACTTTCGGCTTTCACTGCACTGCGTCATAAGTCTCCGGGATGGAGACCCTTCCTTGCCCAGGTGAATGTTTTGGTTCGTTGTTGTCGATGCTTCTATAACTGGTCTTTTTGACAGGTAGGGTTGTTAGCCCTACGCAAACCCCTTTATCCTCGGGGCGAGGGGGTCCTGCCTTAGTCGCCTCTTATGACATGCATGGCAAGGCAGTGGGTCTATTCTATGCCCAACCCACAGGGCGAAAGCCATTTTTACCTAGTTTTCTGTTATTTTTCATGCGTTATTGACCTCCTTTGATAGGGCTACATGGTCTTTTTTCGCAGAGTTTAGTTCCCTTCTTTATGAGGGCTTCATGCTTTTTTGTTCATGAGTTTAGCCCAGTGTCATCTTGATTTTCTGTCCTAGGGCTTGGCCGTTTACAACTCGAGACTTGTTGACATCTTTCACAATCTTACTGTTGTCTGTCTCGGCGTTTTTTTGTTTTTATAAAGGTTTGATGTTTCTCACATGATTTACTGTCCCCGACTCGGGGTTTAGCGACTTGGATTTAGTCACTATTTAATCGAAATGAGAGTTCCACGCCGCCGCACCCCATCCTTTTTTTTTTTTTTTTTTTTTTTTTTAACTGACCTCTGTGTGTGTGTGTGTGTGTGTGTGTGATTTGTTTGTGCGCGCGCGTGTGCGTGTGTGTGTGTGTGTGTTACGTGATTTTTTTTTTTTTTTAGTGTGTTAATGTTGTGTGTGCGTGCGCCAGAGAAATGGGAGATATCTCTCATTTCTCTGGTGCATGCGTGTGTGTTTTGTGGCAGGATTACAGTGACAACTGTCCAGCGGTCGGTACCAGACCACCAGGGACCATTGCACCCTTGGGTCATGACTCCATTCCAGAGATGCAAGGTACCATACGATTTGAACCAAGTGACAGAAGTTGTTATGGAACAGTTACATTCTCCTATTAGAACTTAATGAAAAGGATCACCAGTACGTTCGTGTAAAAGTTCAAACGATATCACCTGCAACAACGGTGCACAGTGTAAACACTGTGGGGAAAAGTATCATAATGGGTCTGCAGAGGTTTTTTTTTTTTCTTTCTCGCAAGTGACTTGATTTCCCTCTTTGTCACTGGGAAGCCGGTACCACTGCAGTAAGTTAGTAAGACTGATTCCTTATCACGAGGTGTCAGAAATAGTTTGAATTGGCCACTGAACCCAGGAATTTAAAGAATGATCCAGATTTTGTCTTTAACAAGAGCGACACGAAGTATTGAAGATCATGGATGTCCTACTTTCCCCACCCCTGGCTGCACCCGCTGCCCACACGATACAGGTCCGTGTTCAGACGTGCATGCACGCACGCACGCACACACACACACACACACACACACACACACACACACACACACACTCGCATACAGAACAGTATTGTTGCACACCTTTACTCACACACGGGCGCACACAATCATACATTGACGAATGGCCATTTGAACAGGAAAAGCAATCCAGAGGAGAGACGAGGAACGGGACAAGCCTCTGGAGACGCCTGGAAGAGGACAGCCCGTGGGGAGACCCTGAGAAGAGGACGACAGCCCTGGGGGAGACGCCGGGAAGAAGACAGCTCTGAGGCAGACGCCGGGAAGAAGACAGCCCTGGGGGAGACGCTGGGAAGAAGACAGCTCTGAGGCAGACGCCGCCGGGAAGAAGACAGCCCTGGGGGAGACGCCTGGAAGAGGACAGCCCGTGGGGAGACCCTGAGAAGAGGACGACAGCCCTGGGGGAGACGCTGGGAAGAAGACGACAGCCCTGGGGGAGACGCCGGGAAGAAGACAATCCTGGGGGAGACGCCGGGAAGAAGACAGCCCTTGGAGAGACGCCGGGAAGAGGACAGCCCTTGGAGAGACGCCGGGAAGAAGACAGCCCTTGGAGAGACGCCGGGAAGAGGACAGCCCTTGGAGAGACGCCGGGAAGAAGACAGCCCTGGGGGAGACGCCGGGAAGAAGACAGCCCTGGGGGAGACGCCGGGAAGAAGACAGCCCTGGGGGAGACGCCGGGAAGAAGACAGCCCTGGGGGAGACGCCGGGAAGAAGACAGCCCTGGGGGAGACGCTGGGAAGAAGACAGCCCTGGGGGAGACGCTGGGAAGAAGACAGCCCTGGGGGAGACGCTGGGAAGAAGACAGCCCTGGGGGAGACGCGGGAAGAAGACAGCCCTGGGGGAGACGCCGGGAAGAAGACAGCTCTGAGGGAGACGCTTGGAAGAAGACAGCCCTGGGGAGACGCCGCCGGAAGAAGACACAGCCCATTTGAAAGACCATATCAAGAACCAGCTGATGGCACAAAAGATCACTAGAGGTGCAGGTAAGAAACGTGTTCAGTCTAATGACGGATAGCGAAAAGTTGGATGATATTGTTTTATCAAATAGTTTTCTAGACACTTTTGCAGTATGCATATGAGCCATATTCTTTCTCGTCCATTTAAGATATCCCAAACTACCAGGCAGATTTTCGTGAGGGATTTTGTCGTAGAGGGGTAAAAGGCCAAGGAAACGAGGTGAAAGGTGAGGGAGTGGGGGATTTTGTACCAGTGTCAGCATAGGCTAGAAGAGCTTAAAATCAGTGCGATTTTGTTCATAATTTGTCTGTATGAAAAAAAAAAAGAGGAAACGGCCGTTATAAGACGACAACTCTGTTACAGTTCTGATAAAACTTTCCTGGAATCGTAAGCTTTTAGTTTGTAAAAGATTCAATTTGCCTGGTTGACTTGGTTGGTGAATGAATTTGACACTGTACAAATATGGATTAAACTTCACAACGGAAGTTACTCCTCAAAACTTCTTGTACTGCCTGTGCGCCTGTCCACACAAAAATTGTCTGGACAGGTCATTTTGATGGCGCGTGTAGCCAGTCCACTACTTTTTTCCCCCTTTCCAAGCAGCCTTTGGTCTGTCACTGGGACGCCCCCTCTTATTGCTGGCTGTCATTGACAGAAAGTCATGGTGAGCTACGCGCCCGTACCTGGCAAGCATACAGCACTGGACAAGTGCGTGCGAGGAGAGGGTCTTGTGTGCGAGCGTGCGGCTTCTTCCTAGCGGTCTTTGTCTTGTTTCTTTCTTGGTGTCTCGTCTTCTGTGGCGCTGCAGTGGCATGGGCCTATGCTGCTCGCTCCGGGTCCTCAGCCACAGCCATACTTCGCTTTGCTCTGTCACATCCCTGGCACCGGCAGTCCGTGGGCAGAGTCGGTGTCAGGTCATCATGGAGCAACTTGCCAGAGGAGATACAACACTGCCGCTGTCTTCGGTTGCGTTCAGTGGCGCCTTTTTCTGAACCAACGTACTCGGGACATCATCATGATTTAAGCCCTCTGCTGACGATAATTGCTTAGTCGCGGACACGATCTGAGAATCCTCCGGGTAGCACCTCCGTGTCCATCCAAGAATAGTGTCCGTGAACTCGCTGATATTGCAACCTCAACACGAACTTGCCAAGCGTACAAACGAGTAGAGGAAATTTTTAAAAAAATGAAGTCGCCGTGAATTTAGGGCACACGACCAACCACAGAATTGATTTATTATTAAATCTATTTTATGAAAGCTGAGGATAATGGTGATAAAGATAATACGGAGTTCCTTTCTGGTCTGAAACTGTTTGAAAGGACTGTACTCTACGCTTACATTTTTAAAAAATCTTGGCGTCAGCCAGGCCCGAGAGATACAGACACCTGCAGTGTTGGACAGGAAATTGATCAACACTCTGTGGGGGATAAAAACTCGACTGTGTGGTTCCAGTCTGAAACAGCTGAGCACACAGCAAACTCAGCTCTGAGCGAGGTCGTATTGCAGTTAGCCCGTTCAGTTCAGTGCACACTTACTCGGTGACATAGAATATTTATCATGAATAGTATCAGAACAGAGAACTAACACCTTCCTCGATGTTCTACCTTCAAAAAAACTTAAAAATGGTACGTTGTAGTTTCAAAGAGTACCCGCAAATGGTATTTTTGTACACATTTTTGGCGAAAATAAGACGACCTAAACCAAAAGACGTGGAAAAAAGATAAAAATCAAAGACACGAAGTTCGTCGGTTGCGATGTCACTTGCGGAGTGTAGGCATGGCGTAGCGTTGTCTTTGTTTGCCACTTTGATACTTTAACCAAGAGCGACAATACTTGACTCTTGCATACAAAATCGCGTCTGACTCTGCTTATTCAGCATCATGCCAATACATAAGCGAGCGAGCACTTGAGATCAAAGAAAAAAACGGCGAAAGAGCATGAACTCGCGTCAAGACAACAAATTGGTTCAGTAACCGTAGTTTGAAAAGTGTGTGCACTGGAGTCGCTCTGCTTTGTCACATTCTGATAGCAGGGGAAAAAACGACCTAGTGTGGAAAAGTACATCAACAGCAGTTTTAGGGTAGACAGGTTTGATACATGAAGTACATCGATAGCAGTTTTAGGGTAGACAGGTTTGATACATGAAGTACATCGACAGCAGCAGTTTTAGGGTAGACAGGTTTGATTTGATAACAGCAAGTGTTAGGGTAGACAGGTTTGATACATGAAGTACATCGACAGCAGTTTTAGGGTAGACAGGTTTGATACATGATACATGAAGTACATCAACAGCAGTGTAGACAGGTTTGATACACGACATCAACAGCAGTGTTTAGACAGGTTTGATACATGAAGTACATCGACAGCAGTTTTAGGGTAGACAGGTTTGATACATACGCATACGTGCCGAAGACTTTGTGCCTGCCCTCATGATGTAATATTCTGAACAGTGACGCAACGAAGGAAAACGGTTTTTTAACTGTAGAAAGTCGAGCCGAGAAAGGACCCCCCACAAAACAAAAAAGAAAATAAAACAAACAACCCATCGCTTTTGGTTAAACTATCAAGGCTGAACTGATAAAAATCAGATTCTGAGAGAAAGCATTGATGTTTACATGAACAGGGACATGGAAGAACTAAGTGGACGGCCAGGGAACACGGAGACCACGTCACGGGAACTCGGAGAATGCGGCTGTAACAAGGGGAGTGTCGCTCCTCCTCCTCCTCTTCCTGCCTCCCCTCTCGCTGTCTTGTCCGTACTGTACTGTGCTGTTACAGTTTAGTTCTCGTTTTAATCTTCTTTCGTAAACCATACGGCCCTCTTGTATAGAGTCCCTTTTTCTGAGGTTTGTGCGTCTTTTTCCATTGGTTTTTGGGGGTCTTCTTTTTATGATTAGGATTTAGTACCTTCTCTTTTTCAAGGATTTTACGCCTTCTCTCGGAGTCTTCTTTCAAATAAATGTGTGTACTCTTCAAAGATGTTCGTGTCGTCATTGTCAGGGTTAGTGTCATCTTTAGTGTAAAGTTTCCTTTGCTATAGTTGTCCGCTTTTTATTGGTTCAGTACCTTCTGTTTTCAAGGGTTCAGTACCTTCTGTTTTCAAGGGTTCAGTATCTGCTGTTTTCAAGGGTTCAGTATTTTATATTTTTTTATATTTTCAAGGGTTCTGTATCTTCTGTTTTTAAGGGTTCAGTATTTTCTGTTTTCAATGGTTCAGTATTTTCTGTTTTCCAGGGCTTAGTATCCTCTTTCCAAGGGTTCTTCAGTATCTTTCGTTTTCCAAGGGCTGTGTGTCTGCTAATTTCCAGAGTTTTAGTGTCTTCTGTTTACCAGGATTTAGTATTTTCTATTTTTCAGAGTTCAGTGTCTTCTGTTTTCCAGGGTTTAGCGCTTTCGGTTCCTTCATCAGCAAGGCTGTTCTGATTTCCTGTCATGTCTTTTTTGTGGAACAAGGTGCAGAGGAGGGGGTTACCAGAGGGAATGCTGCAGGGCAGGCATCAGAGCGTGACTCGGTGCTGCAGCATGTCTGGTTCCCTGGGCATCTGGAACATGGACGCATGTGTTCAGATCCTTTGGGGCTGAGCTGCAATGCTTCTGAGGAAGTCTTTGGTCCTGTTTCTGAAACATTTCCTTGTGCGCACCTGGTACCCCCTCATAGTATGAGAGTCCCTTGTTCCACAAAACGTCTGGCATGGGTTATCAGTTTTAGCAGGTCGTGGCATGGGTTATCAGTTTTAGCAGGTCGTTGTGACTTTTCATGTTGTTATGAATAATCTTTCTGTCATGCGGTAAATGTGGCCTCTTTCCACAAAAGTTTGGTATCCTCTTTTTTCTTAGAGATTGGTCTCTTTCTGGTAGGGTTCAGTGTGTGTTTAAGAGTTTTTAGTGTCCTTTTTGATAGGAATTAACGTACCCTTTGCGCAGTTCAGTGTTCTTTTAACAAGCCTTATTATCTATCTGTCATAGTAGAAAGAAACTCGTGGAGAGCGTGGCAGCAAAGAGTCCTCAGAAGAGGAGCCCCCTTCAAGCAAGTGTTTAGGCCCTTAACTCGTGACACTCTAGGGGGGTTGGGCCACGCCCGTTCATGACTCCGGATGTCCCTCTGCTGCCCCTTTTTTTTCCCGTCTCGGGACGAGCCATAGCTAGGATTCGAACCCATGACCCTCTGGACATGCTCATTTTCCACTTAATGACTCGCGCACTAACCACTGAGCCACTGGGACACCTGATATTTGTAGGAAAGTTAAGCCTTATGAAGTTCACTTTTGTTCCTCCTTGACCAGATCCAGCTTGAACACCTCTCCGCTGCTTCTGCCATTGCTTTCAGGGATCTGGTTTTTTTCCCCCCCCAGCAACTGAGAGCAGTTTCATGAGGCTGTATACAGACGTTCCTACAAACCCCCTAGCTCCAATTTCTGCAGTGAGGACTTTGACCTGATAGCCTTCTCTCCTCGGGCTGTTTGCCAGATCAGCATACTTTTCAGTCTTGTAGATTTGAGCTGCCTCCATTCTGTTCTCATATGGCACCGTGAGCTCGATCATGATCGACTGCTTTGTTGACTGAGAGTGGACTACTATGTCTGGTCTCATGCCACTCTTGCTGATGATCTCTGGGTGACTCTTCCATTCTGGGAGGTCTGCCCCATCCAGCAGACTCTGCCTGCATGTTCCGAGTGGCACTGTTGTTGTTGGCCATGATTCGCTGCCTCCTGCCGTGAAGAATGTTGCAGGTGCTTTTGGAGTCCTGATTTTCCCTTTTGTGGTGTTGGTACTAGCCCAGACTACTTGTACAATCTCTTTGAGCACTTGGTTGCGCCTCCATGTGTACCTTCCTTGAGCCAGGGCTACTTTACATGAGCTAAGGACATGCTCCACTGTTTTCCATGGCAGAGAGAGCATGTAGGATCGTGTGTTTTTTCCCCACTTCACCAGGTTTGCATTTGAGGGCAGAAAGTCATATGCAGATCTGAGAATGAAGCTTATCCTGAGAGGGGCCATGTACCAAATGTCATTCCAAGTGAGACTTCTTTGGAGTGCATTCTCACACGTTGTCCATTGCCCTTGCTGGCTCTGCTGGACTGCGTTTTAGAGAGTCGTTTTTGATCTTCTTTTCTCATCTCCTGAATTATGTCTCTTTTGACTTTCCCTTTGGCCTTTGACCACCATTCAGTTTTGGTCATCCCCAGTCCTTGTCTGTTGGTCTGTGTGCGTCCTGTTATTTTTCAGATCTTGAGACTTTATTTTGCAGAATCCATCGCCTCTTGAACTTCCTATTCCTATTTTCTGCCTGTGTTCAGCTGGGGCTTGATTGCTTCTACCACCTAATTTATGGAAAGCTGAGGCTCGCAGGATTTTTTTCTCTGCACATTTTCAATCCATAAGTAAAAAAAAATAGTTGCAGATGGTTATTTTTAGTTTGATTTTCTTATTACTTCAAAACTGACGGCATTCTGAACGTGTTTGCAGTCAGAATTCTTGTGCCAACTTGGGGAGTTGTTGGAAGAGTAGCTTTTCCTATTCCAGCCCCGTCCAAACCCCACGCCCCTGGCCCCCACCCCACCACCCCATTTGCCAGCCCTCTTTCCACTCAATCCTGTGCTCTATCTTCCTCTCTCCCTCCTTCCCCCCCCCTCCCCCCTCCTCCTCTCTCTCTCTCTCTCTCTCTCTCTCTCTGCATGCATGTGTATATATTTTTACAAAGCTTGAGTCCTTTGCGGTCGGCTGGGCTGTAAGCAACATTATCATATCTCATCTTACAAAGCTTGAAAAACTTAATGAGGTTCCCTTAAGCCTTCTTGTGCTTTTTACAATTGTTCTGAATGACCTTTCTCTAATTACTGTTCATTATTGTACTGAATGAGGGTCCAAACCGTGACGTCATGAATAAATATAATTTTACATGATTGCAGCGCAACACATTCATCAGTTCAGTGGAGTCATCGGGTCATTTATTCCTTCCAGATGGTTGGCCAGTCAGTCTGTCAAGTGGCAATTTCCAGTTGTGTACTATCCTGCCGTAAGTCAAGGTGGTTTGAAAGCCTTGGTATTTTTCAGTCAGCCATTTCTGCTTTCTGGATCTGTTCACTGAGAACTGGGCCGAGGTTGTATCTGGTGTACAGGTCTGGTATGATTACTGACACTTGTCTGGCTTTGATGATTGTACAGAGGATTGCGAGAGGTCTGTCTTGGTATTTTCCAGCAATGACTGTGTTTTCATTTTCGAGGAGTCTGGTTTTCAGTTTGTCATTGGTTCATTGGTGGGTTTTGCTAGAAGCTCTAAATCTGTATGACCCACAGTCCGCCATGGAATGGTGGGGTCTTCTGAAAGCATGAACCATAGTGTTTGGTGCCTTCTTTTATTGCGTCTGTCTGTGGGACACAGCAGGGGATGTGTAGACACTTCGATACTCAGATGGTTTGTCACCTTGGATAAGATTGTTGGGACAGGAGGATCTTAGCTAGAATGGGGTGGGTGGGGGGCGTATTGGTTGGGATTTAGTTGCTAGTGGGTTCATATTCTGTCCAAATGCATCATTTAGTTCCTGACAAGGCTGAAAATGTGCGGGTCGCCATGTTGTTGAAACTCTGTATGGGCGTGGAACTTTGCGTCACTGGAGACATGATAGTGGTGTGTCTGTGGTGTCCAGCATTCACCCCACCAGGCCTGCTGGGGGTGTTGGTCATGGTGGGCCCACAGGGGTCAGAGCTGTGGTGTGTGGAGCACAAGGCCACCAGTCTTCTTCCTGTTGGAGGTCTGGTTGCTCTGGTTCCCCTTGTCAGGTGTGTCCCGGGAACAAAGGTACAGAACAGTGGTACCGGAGGAGATGCTTCAAGATCGGTCTATTGTTCCTGAAGTGTTTCCTAGTGCTCATGTGGTACTGCTGAGTATCCCTTGATGTCGGGAGAGCCTGTCAGGGTAATCAGATCAGCATGTGGCACGTGCAGACCCTATGGAGCTGACGTCAGCTTCATGGATCAAGGAATCTGAAGCAGGCTCCACATGGCGTTTCTGTTGTGTCCTCGTAAGGATTTTCAGGAACTGCCCATGGGACGGTCCAGAACCGTGTGGTGCTTACTGCCACCACCTGGTTCTCATCCATACAGATCACTCAGCAACGTCCCTGTGTGTCTTTAGTCAAGTCAGTCACTGGATGATGTGTTGGACTGGTTTATGAGCTGGGGAGGGGGAGGTGGGAGTGGAGGCTTTATCAGAGAAAGATATATGGACAGACCCCCTTAACCAGCGGTTCCGTAGTCAGGTGATGCTTCCTGTGTAATCGGAGTCTGGTCATCTTCAGTTGTGCATCATAAACGGATGAAGTCAGAGGAGGTACTGTGCATTCTGGGATCAGTCTGCAAGGGACCTTTATCTTTTCAGAACAGGTCATAGAGCCAGAGAACTGGAGGCATCAGTGAGTATGCTATAACAGCCAGTTGTGGACCAGATGCTCTGGTTTCAGGAGTATGCAGTCACTTGACCAGAAACGATAACTAGATTGGTCTTGTCTCACTGTTCCTCAAGGACGCCCTCTCCTAATTTCTGATCCTGGAGAGGATGCCGCCGAAAGTGACTCCTTTAAAGTCAGCGTTCCAAATATCTGGGGGACCATGGCCCTGGGGACGGGCCTGAAGCTCGGCGAAGAAAGAAAAAGACTGAAGTCGTGACCTTGGCTTACCTTGTGGTAGTAGAAAGAAACTGGTGGAGAGCGTGGCAACAGAGAGTCCTCAGAAGTGACGCCCCCTTCAAGCAAGTGTTTAGGCCCTTACCTCCTGACATTCTAGGGGGGTTGAGCCCACACCTGGTTCATGACTCCAGATGTCCCTCTGCTGCCTCCCTTTTTTTTCCCTATCTTGGGACGAGCCATGACTGGGATTCGAACTCATGACCCTCTGGACATGCTCATTTTCCACTTAATGACTCGTACACTAACCACTGAGCCACCTGATATTTGTAGGAAAGTTAAGCCTTATCAAGTTCACTTTTGTTCCTCCTTGACCAGATCAGGTTGAACACCTCTCTGCTGCTTCTGCCATTGCTTTCAGGGATCTGATTTTTTCCCTCCCTGCAACTGAGAGCTGTTTCATGAGGCTGTGTATGCAGACGTCCCTACAATCCCCCTAGCTCCAATTTCTGCAGTGAGGACTTTAACCTGATAGCCTTCTCTCCTCAGGCATACTTTTCAGTCTTGCAGATTTGAGCTGCCTCCATTCTGTTCTCATATGGCACCGTGAGCTCGATCATGATCAGCTGCTTGGTTGACTGAGAGTGGACTACTATGTCTGGTCTCATGCCACTCTTGCTGATGATCTCTGGGTGACTCTTCCATTCTGGGAGGTCTGCAGTGCACTCCCAGACATCTGCCCCGTCCAGCAGACTGCCTGCATGTTCCGAGTGGCACAGTTTCTTGGGCCATGATTCGCTGCCTCCTGCCGTGAAGAATGTTGCAGGGTGCTTTTGGAGTCCTGATTTTCCCTTTTGTGGTGTTGGTACTAGCCCAGACTACTTGTACAATCTCTTTGAGCACTTGGTTGTGCCTCCATGTGTACCTTCCTTGAGCCAGTGCTACTTTACTTGAGCTAAGGACATGCTCCACTGTTTGTTTTTCATGGCAGAGGGGACATGCAGGATCGTGTGTTTTTCCCCACTTCACTAGGTTTGCATTTGAGGGCAGAAGGTCATATGCAGATCTGAGAATGAAGCTGATCCTGAGAGGGAACATGTGCCAAATGTCATTCCAAGTGAGACTTCTTTGGAGTGCATTCTCACACGTTGTCCATTGCCCTTGCTGGCTCTGCTGGACTGTTTTTTTGGAGTCGTTTTTGGTTTTCTTTTCTCATCTCTGAATCATGTCTCTTTTTTGGGTTTTCCTTTGGCCTTTGACCACCATTCAGTTTTGGTCATCCCCAGTCCTTGTCTGTTGGTCTGTGTGTGTGTCCTGTTATTTCTCAGATCTTGAGACTTTCTTTTGCAGAATCCATCGCCTCTTGAACTTCCTATTTTCTGCCTGTCTTCAGCTGGGCTTGATTGCTTCTACCACCTTGTCTCCTGAGTCCTCCAGCATGCTTTGAAGTCTGATCTTCCCTGCTTTATATTCCTCCAGGATGGATTTCAGTGGTAGTTTCAGCTTTGCTTGGCGACAGTACAGCGCTATGTCAGTCAGACAGGGTGGGACACCAAGCCATTTCCTTGTGAACTTGTTGATTTTGGATTCCATTGCCTCCACTATGCTGGTGCAGATGTCGTATATCATCAGAGGCCATAGGAGTTTTGGTATCAGCATGAACTGCAGACACCAGACCTTGTATTTGCCAGGGAGCCCACACTGGTCAATGGTCTCCAAGCCTTCTTCCGACATCTGTTTGGTTTCTTTTGCTCTTTGTGTTGACTGGCTCTTCTGTAACTGTTGGAATGGCCTGGTTGGCAACACTGAAGACGGCAGATTCGGCCACTTTTCCTTTCCTCAGTGTCAGACACCGTTATTTCTTTGGCTTGAACTTCATTCTAGATGAGGCAACTATGTCATCCAGCCTCTCCAGCACATGACGTGTCTCGTCTTCTCTGGATGAAATCACTGTAGTGTCATCCATGAAGGCCTGAGAGGGGGCATCTTGTATCCATCGCCAAGGTCTGTCTTGCGTTGCTTGTTGCTGCTTTCAAGATGACTTCCATTGCCAACACGAACAGTATTGGGGAAATTGCACAGCCCATTGCAATGCCCACTTCCAAGTTGATCCAATCTGTTGTGTACTCCTTGTAGAGAAGCGCATTGAGATGCCATTGAAGCACTTCTTGAGCATGTCGCGGATGTTCTTTGGCACATGGTACATCTTAAGAGCAAACTGTATCATCTCATGGGGTACAGATCCATATGCGTTTGTCAGATCAAGCCACACTACGTCCAGGTCTCTCATTTCTGTTTTTTGCTCTTTGGATTGCGTCCCAGATCATTGTGACGTGTTCTACACAGCCAGCCACGCCTGGGGTGCCACCTTTCTGGGACTGACACATCCAAGTACTTGTTTTCCATGAGGTACTTGGTCAGCCTTGCTGCCATGACAGAAGATTTTCCCTTCGACGTTTAGTAGTGATATTGGCCTGAACTGGCTGATGTCACTTGAGTTTTGCTCTTTGGGGATGTACACACCATCTGCCGTCATCCACTGGCCGCTGATCTGGTTTCTCCAAGCTGATCGCAGCAGCCTGTGGAGCCACTCCAGCACCTTGGGACATTTCTTGTACAGCTGGTAAGGTATCCTGTTGGCCCTGGGTGATGATTTGGCTCTGGCTTTGTCGACCACCTTCTTGATTTCCGCCAACGTTGGAGGCTTGTCATTGAACTGTTCCTCAGGGTTGGTTGGCCACACCAGACCTTGAATGTCGAGTGGTGCTTTGCTCTGTGAGTCAGAGTATGTTTTCCTCGATGTTGCTCAAGAACTTCTTTGTCCACACTCAGGGACCCAGATTTTGGCTGCTCAGAGTTCTGGCAAACTGGAAGGGGTCTCTGAAGAAGCGCTTTTGTGTCTTCTTTTTCTCTTCCTCTTCCTCGCAGATTCCGCTTTGCTGAGGCGCTGTGTTTTGCTTTCAGGTCTTCCCAGAGTTTTTCCAAGCCTTGTTTTTCAGCTGGCAGTGCGGTCTTCATTTGCTTCTTGAGGTTGTTCTTTTGGACCTTGATCTTGTCCATCTCTTCTTGGCGTCTGGATTTCTTTGGAGATGTTTTTTGTTAAGGTAGTTTTGCTCCATAGGCGTCTCTACATGTGGCATACACAATGTGCCCATGTGTGGCTAGTTTGTGTTCCAGGGTGCTTTTCCCTATCAGTGCATCGAGTCTTTGGACGATTTTTGTTCATAGTCCGTTTGGGATTTGCAGTCGTGATTGATTTTGAGCACTGATGGATTCATCATTCTCTCCCCCTTTCGGTGAATCCTGGGAGCATCTTTTCCTTTTGTACTTAGTAGCCACATGTTGAAGGCAAAGTGGGGAGCCAGCCCACAGAGCCCTTGGTTCTGGTCTTTCCCAGTGTCCTCCGGTCTTTCCCGGACGTCCTCCGGCCTATTCCTGTAAGTCAATGGTTTACCCATGCATCAGTAGAAAGAAACTCGTGCAGAGCGTGGCAAGAGAGAGTCCTCAGAAGAGAAGCCCCCTTCAAGCAAGTGTTTCGGTCTTTAGTATCCTTTTATCCTTTCATATTGTCTTTTCATACATTATAATGTCATTTTTCATTGAATTTTGTGTCCACATTCCTCATCTTTCATTAGGTTTATTGTCCTCTACGTGTCCTTGTTTATTAAGAGTTTAGTACCTTCTTCTGTAGATTTTACCGTCATATCTAAGGGCTTTAGTGTGTACACTCTCTTAGAGGGTGTATGCCCTCTTCTGTCACGTGATTCATTACGCTCTTCTTTCATGGGATTCGGTTTTTCTTGACAGGGTTTTCGAGCCTTTGCATACGATTGAGGATCCATTTCTTCTGCAGAACAATACATCATCTCTTTTCATGAGGCCTAGTGTCTTCCTTTTGTGGGGGTTTATTACCTCCCTTTCAAAGGTTTTCTTGTCTCCTTGCATAGGGTTCTGTCCCTTTTGTTTCATGGGATTTAATGTCTGTTTTTCGCTGTACTTAGTGTACTTTACTGATCGGTTTTGATTTCTCCTTGCTTAGGGTTCTGTCCCTTTTGTTTTGTAGGATTTAGTGTCTTTTTTTTAATCAGTATTTAGTATATTTCACTGATTTAGTTTCCTCCTTTTGTAGCATTTAGAGTCTCTTTTTCATAGAGTTTAGTCTCCTTTGCGATGCTTTAATGTCTTCCTCAGTAGGGTTTAGTGTCTTCCCACTCTACACAGTTTAGTGTCTTCCCACTTTACACAGTTTAGTGTCTTCCCACTCTACACAGTTTAATGTCTTCCCACTCTACACAGTTTAGTGTCCTCGTTTCATTGGGGCTAGTGTCCCCCTTTGTTATGATTCAAAGTCCTCTTTCGCACAGTTTGAGTTTCCTCCTTTTTTTGTTTTTTACAGGGCTTAGTGTCCGTTTTTTTTGTTGTTGTAGGCAATAGTGCCCTTCTGTCATAGTTTATCCCCTTTGATTTTTTGTTTTCCTGTCATAGGAGTGTGTGTGTGTGTGTGTGTGTGTGTGTGTGTGAGATATACACGAGCATGCTAAATGACTAATCGTGATTCGGTGGAATGAGGATGACAGCCCAGAGGTGACAGCGGAAACGGGATAACAACCCAGTGGAGACGCCCGGAGCAAGAAGACGACCCAGACGAGGAAGAGGGTGGTGACGGCGCAGGGGAGAGGCCTCGGCACAGCACACAGCACAGCAGAGGTGCAGGTGCGACATGGGGACAGGCCAATGGTTTGAAACGGTGGGAATAACAGTTCGTTTAATCCAGGTGTTCCAGTGGTGGGACATCAATGGAATAACGGTTTCTTCAATTTGGGTGTTCCAGTGGTGTGAAATAGTGGGAATAACTGTTCCTTTAATCTAGGTGTTCAGTGGTGTGAAATAGTGGGAATAACAGTTCCTTTAATCTAGGTGTTCAGTGGTGTGAAATAGTGGGAATAACAGTTCCTTTAATCTAGGTGTTCCAGTGGTGTGAAATAGTGGAAATAACAGTTCCTTTAATCTAGGTGTTCAGTGGCGTGAAATAGTGGAAATAACAGTTCCTTTAATCTAGGTGTTCAGTGGCGTGTGAATAGTGGAAATAACAGTTCCTTTAATCTAGGTGTTCAGTGGTGTGAAATAGTGGAAATAACAGTTCCTTTAATCTAGGTGTTCAGTGGCGTGAAATAGTGGAAATAACAGTTCCTTTAATCTAGGTGTTCAGTGGCGTGAAATAGTGGAAATAACAGTTCCTTTAATCTAGGTGTTCAGTGGCGTGAAATAGTGGAAATAACAGTTCCTTTAATCTAGGTGTTCAGTGGTGTGAAATAGTGGAAATAACAGTTCCTTTAATCTAGGTGTTCAGTGGCGTGAAATAGTGGGAATAATCCTTTGTTTAATCTAGGTGTTCCAGTGGTGTAAATAGTGGAAATAACAGTTCCTTTAATCTAGGTGTTCCAGTGGTGTAAAATAGTGGAAATAACAGTTCCTTTAATCTAGGCGTTCCAATGGTGTAAAATAGTGGGAATTACAGTTGGTTTAATCTAGGTGTTCCTAACAGTTCCGACACGCGTGAATGAATTAGTCTGATATTCCTCGTCCATCAGATATGTCCGAAACTATTGAATAATACAAGATTTGTGAGTGGCGAGTGGCGGAGGGGATAGAGGGGAGGGTGGGAGGTCAGGTGGGTTTGGGAATTTTTGGCCACAAGAAAAATTCTTAGGTCTATGTACGTGGCCACAGACTGGAAAAAATGTCAGTCATACAAAAACGGTGCTTAACAAGGTAGCAGTTCTTTATAAACAACTTTACTACTCGATTTCAACTTTCCAGTTATCTTTTGCTTTTATTTCGCAAAAAACGTGTGTTCCTGGTTGATTCTGATTAGTCACGGCATATTTGCATTGCACAATCGCAGCTTGTTGGTGTTCATGTACAAATCTTAAAAAATCGGGGCCAAAAAAGAATCGGCGTCAGTGTGAAACCAAATGGTAGATTGACAGAGGAATACTGGTAGATTAGACTGGTAGATTGACAGAGGAATACTGGTAGATTGACAGAGGAATATTGATGTGGACCAATCTGTAGGACTGGTTATTGAAACTGGCTGGGAGGCGGGCATGTGTCTGAAACCCATTTTCCTAGTTCCTGACCCCGTGACCCCCCATCCCGACCTCCTCCGTCTTCCATGCCCACGCCATTTTTTTTTAAATTCTTGCTTGGAAATATGTCAGTTTATTCCACCCACCACAAAACAGCCCTATTTCTGCCAAAGAAAAATGAGATTTTTTCAAATGCATGTCCCTGTGGAGCACATGCATTCTCAGTGGAAGCAAATGGACAGGCCAAGGAACAAGTCTGGGAGGCCCGACCTTGACTGCATGGCGGCACACGACACTGACTGCATGGCGGTACGGTGACTGCATGGCGGTACGGTGACTGCATGGCGGTACACACAGTGACTGCATGGCGGTACACACAGTGACTGCATGGCGGTACGGTGACTGCATGGCGGTACGGTGACTGCATGGCGGTACGGTGACTGCATGCATGGCGGTACACACACTGACTGCATGGCGGTACACACTGACTGCATGGCGGTACGGTGACTGCATGGCGGTACGGTGACTGCATGGCGGTAGACACTGACTGCATGGCGGTAGACACTGACTGCATGGCGGTAGACACTGACTGCATGGCGGTACACGGTGACTGCATGGCGGTAGACGGTGACTGCATGGCGGTAGACGGTGACTGCATGGCGGTACACGGTGACTGCATGGCGGTAGACGGTGACTGCATGGCGGTACACGGTGACTGCATGGCGGCACACGACACTGACTGCATGGCGGCACACACGACACTGACTGCATGGCGGCACACGACCTGACTGCATGGCGGCACACGACACTGACTGCATGGCGGTACACACTGACTGCATGGCGGTACGGTGACTGCATGGCGGTAGACACTGACTGCATGGCGGTAGACACTGACTACATGGCGGTACACACTGACTGCATGGCGGCACACGACACTGACTGCATGGCGGCACACGACACTGACTGCATGGCGGCACACGACACTGACTGCATGGCGGGACACGACACTGACTGCATGGCGGTACACTCTGACTGCATGGCGGTACGGTGACTGCATGGCGGTACGGTGACTGCATGGCGGTACACACTGACTGCATGGCGGTAGACACTGACTGCATGGCGGGACACGACACTGACTGCATGGCGGGACACTGACTGCATGGCGGGACACGACACTGACACTGCATGGCGGGGACACGACACTGACTGCATGGCGGTAGACGACACTGACTGCATGGCGGTAAACACTGACTGCATGGGCGTACACGGTGACTGCATGGCGGTACACAGTGACTGCATGGCGGTACGGGTGACTGCATGGCGGTAGACACTGACTGCATGGCGGTACACACTGACTGCATGGCGGCACACGACACTGACTGCATGGCGGTACACACTGACTGCATGGCGGCACACGACACTGACTGCATGGCGGTACACACTGACTGCATGGCGGTACACACTGACTGCATGGCGGTACACACTGACTGCATGGCGGTACACACTGACTGCATGGCGGTACACACTGACTGCATGGCGGTACGCATGGCGGTGCACACACTGACTGCATGGCGGTACACACTGACTGCATGGCGGTACACACACTGACTGCACACGGTACACACTGACTGCATGGCGGGGATACACTGACTGCATGGCGGTACGGTGACTGCATGGCGGTACGGTGACTGCATGGCGGTAGACACTGACACTGCATGGCGGTAGACACGACACTGACTGCATGGCGGCACACGACACTGACTGCATGGCGGCACACGACACACGACTGCATGGCGGGTACACACTGACTGCATGGCGGCACGCGACACTGACTGCATGGCGGTACACACTGACTGCATGGCGGTAGACACTGACTGCATGGGTGGTACACACTGACTACATGGCGGGACACGACACTGACTGCATGGCGGGACACGACACTGACTGCATGGCGGGACACTGACTGCATGGCGGGACACGACACTGACTGCATGGCGGGACACGACACTGACTGCATGGCGGGAGACACGACACTGACTGCATGGCGGTAGACACGACACTGACTGCATGGCGGTAGACACGACACTGACTGCATGGCGGTAGACACGACACTGACTGCATGGCGGTAGACACGACACTGTCTCTGCATGGCGGAGAGACACGACACTGTCTGCATGGCGGTAGACACGACACTGTCTGTCATGGCGGTAGACACGACACTGTCTGCATGGCGTAGACACGACACTGACTGCATGGCGGTAGACACGACACTGTCTGCATGGCGGTAGACACGACACTGTGCATGGCGGTAGACACGACACTGTCTGCATGGCGGTAGACACGACACTGTCTGCATGGCGGTAGACACGACACTGTCTGCATGGCGGTAGACACTACATTGGAATGGAGACCGAGGACTGGGCCGACGTGAATTGATTTCACGTCCAGGAGAGCTTGCAGGGCGCTGTCTCTCTCTCTCTCTCTCCACTCTCTCTCTCTCTCTCTCTCTCTCTCTCTGCAGGGAGCTCTCTCTCTCTCTCTCTGTGCAAGAGGAATTAAGTTAAAACTTTTGTTTTGGAAACCAACACACTGTCATCAGAGTGGACTGAAAACAGGTGAAAAGAAAATCTGTACAGGACACGTACTCAAGCGTGCGAGCACACACGATGTGACACACGCCACACACACGAGATGGGTGGACAGGCACACACATACACACGAGCAAACATGTCACGCACGCACGCATGCACCACGTGGAGTGAGATGGGTGGACGCACCTGCACGCACGCACGCACACACACGCACGCACACACACGCACGCACGCACACACATACACGCACGCACACACACACGCGCGCGCGCGCCCACGCCCCCACTTAAGTGATTTACTTCTCAAGGTTTCGTGACGTGTCGTCAGGATGAACGTGAGGTGTCTGTGTACCAGGTTCAGAGAGGAGCTGACCACTCTTCACGGCTTGGTGCCAGTCCATGACACTGCCACGGCTTGAAGTTCTCCAACGCCACAGTCGGCCAGGGTGGGACCATCACCGCACAACCTCGGCACAACCCAGGCAGCAGCATTCTGCCAGTCAATTGGTCTTCCGTGCTGGGACGGGGGGGGGAGTAAACTTCTGCACGAACACGAGGCATTAGGAAGATCGGAACAGTGACACCAGACGTCTCTGATGACTGGGAAGAAATGCACCCCTACGAGACAACCGTCAGTGACAACTGAGCAGACTGCCTGTGGACACCGTCACGTTCCGAGTGTTCAGGATCAGCGTATGTAAGGGGGAGGACTTTTTGTGCTGCCCAAAGAAAACAAGAGATGAACTGGGCCACGTGGAGTGAGATGGGTGGACAGTATGGCCTGCAGGGAGCTGTCATCTCAAGAGATGCGTGGAGTGGATGGGGTGGACAGGAATGTCCTGCAGGGAGCTGCGTGTGACTGATTGAGATGGGTGGACAGGAATGGCCTGCAGGGAGCTGTCATCTCCGATGTGACTGGGCCACGTGGAGTGAGATGGGTGGACAGGAATGGCCTGCAGGGAGCTGTCATCTCCGATGTGACTGGGCCACGTAGGAGGGTGGAGATGGGTGTCATGACCTGAATGGCGGCCTGAGCTGTCATCTCCGATGTGAAACGAGTTCAGGGCCACAGGAATGGAGTGAGAGGGGGGGGGTGGAGGAATGGTGGACAGGAATCTCTGAAGGAGCTGTCAAAGTTTCTCAAGAGTGTGACTGGGCCACGTGGAGTGAGATGGTAAACAAGGAATGGCCTGCAGGGAAGCTGTCATCTCCCTACGAAAGCCGACGGGCAGCTCGTGGAGTGAGATGGGTGCAGGAATGGCCTCGGACATGCTGTCATATCAGATGGGATGTGGGCGAGAGAGAGAGAGAGAGTGAGATGGGTGGACAGGAATTTTTTCTGCACTTGCTGGGAGTTCTGTACCATCTCCGATTGACCGGGCCTGTCGATCTTATTGCATCTGCCTGTGGTTCATTGACTGTATCGTTTTTTTTTTCTCTGTCATCTAATTTTTTACATGAGATAGGTCCGATGACTTTGGGCCATGCAGAAAGCTGTGCATCCTGCATTTTCCGAGGTTTTGGGTTTTGTTCTTTCTTTGGTTCAAACGCGCTACTTCACTAGCCTTCACTGACCTGTGACCAGTTATTTTCAAGACTTGTCGGGTAGGCCACCCCTCATAAGTCTGGCTGTCAGACTTATGAGGGGTTCTTTCCTCCCTTCACAGTCTTGATCAAAGGTCAGTGAAGGCTAGTGAAGTAGCGCGTTGAAGAAAGAAAGAACAAAACCAAGAAAATGAGATTTAATTTTTTCTTCTCTCGCTATTTGCAAACTTGTGTCTGTGATGGCCTATCCCAGATACGCCTTTGCAAATCTGTCTGCGAAGGCCTGTCCTGGATACGCCTTTGCAAATACCAGAGCAACAAGCCATTTGTGAAGGAGTGTGTCCCTTCATGGTACCTAGTACCTTTTTTTCATCTGCTATCAGTTTATGAATCCTGTTGCTGTCAGATCTTGGCAAGGACCTATCAGGTACGCCATCGCAAACATTTCCTTCTGCAATATCTGCTACAACATTTCCTTTGCAATGTTTGTAATGGCATATCCCTGCTACGTCACCGCCAATATCACAGCAAAATATGTTATACAGGATGAATGATATGCATTTTCATATGTATGTCTGTATACTCACATGTGCATGATGCATGTATGTAGCCAAATGTAGTATTGCGAACATTGCCTGATAAGCTTTTTTTATGTATACGAGTGTACTTGAAGGCATGTGCTTACCTGTGTGTATGTTGGGCTGAATATTTGGATATGAACACGTTTGGTTTTTTTCCCCCCAAGTTTTGAAGAAAACATTTCTAAAACGGATACGCTGATATTATGTATATATGCGACATTATGATTTTTTTCTTCACTTGAATTTTAGTTACTATTTTATTCTCTATCTGTTTGCACAAGAGTTCTACTCTTAAGGTATCTGCAAGTGCGCAATATTAGTAGCTCATTGCAAATATAACCGTAACAGAATATATGGTGATATCTCTTTGAAAGTTAGCTTTTGATATTGTTTTGTTAGTCTTTGGAAGTATTTATCTCTAATACATCCAAAGAATGAGAAAAACAAAAGCATAAACTAACTTATGATTTGTTTTTTGTCAGATTTTGGAAGTATATATGACAAAAACAAAATCATAAGCTAACTTTCAAATAACGGCGTTCAATTTATATTTTTCAAGCTTTCGCCTGAAAAATCTTCAGTAACCCTGCAAGAGCAAACGGCTCAGTTTCAACCACACGCACACACACACACACACACACACACACACACACACACACACACACACACACACACACACACCAACACACCTATCCAAAAACGCATTGCACACACCCCACACGCGCACTCGCATGCATACTCTCTCTCTCTCTCTCTCACACACACTCTCACACACACACACACACACACACACACACACACACACACACACACACACGCGCGCACGCACACACACACACACACACACACACACACACACACACACACACACACACACACACACACACACACACACTCACACTCTCATGCAACACAAAACGCAATCACACAGAACCAAGTTATACATGCGTATGTGCTTGCGAGAACACACGTGCACGTGTGATAAGGTCTTTCACTCGTGTGTGTGTGTGTGTGGGGGGGGGGGGGGGGGGTTAGGGAGAGATAATGGAATGATGGGCGGGAACAGTGGGATGGGGGTGGAGAGCAAGGATGGGTGGGGCGGGGGTGGTGGTGGTGATCTCTATTTTGTGTTTGCCTTTTGATATTTTGTGTGAGGTTCAGACATGTTGCGGTTACATCTTTCATTGATATTTCATATTCCATCATAACGCCATGCACTTCATTTCACCTGCTATCAGTTTATGAATCGTGTTGCTGTCAGATCTTTGCAAGGGCCTATCACTGGTACGCCATCGCAAACATTTCCTTTTGCAATGTTTGCTATAACCTTTCCTTTTGCAATGTTTGCTATAACCTTTCCTTTCGCAATGTTTGCAATGGTGTATCTCTAATACGTTGCTGCGAATATCAGAGCAACATGTGTTATGAAGGATGAATGATATCCTTTCTTCTAAGTATGTTTATATACTCACATGTGCATGACACGTGTGTGCAGCCAAATGCCGTCTGTTTAATGTAATCAGGTGCCTCTGAAGGCATGTGTCCATCTGTTCACCTGTGTGCACATGGGCCTGAATCTTTGCACAGGAGCATGTTTAGTTTTTATGTGGGTTCCCCAGGTTTTGAGGAAAACATTTCCGAAACAAACCACGAAGGCTCCTTGAAAGAAAGTGTTTTTTAATCCCTGTGTGTGTGTGTGTTTTTCTCATGCACATATGCATGCACCCCCATCCCACTGTTCCTGCCCTTTCGTCCACCGTCATTTCCATCTACCTCCCTCTCCCCAGTCCATAAAACAATACACAACACCATACCACACCACACCATACTACACCACACCACACCACACCACACCACACCACACCACACCACACACACACACACACACACACACACACACACACACACACACACACACACACACACACACACACACACACACACACACACACCACAGTCACCCACACACACGCACAGACACCCACGCACGCACGCACACACACACACACACACACACACACACACACACACACACACACACACACACAAACAAACACAGGCAACAGTAAATATATAATCACACAGATATACATGCATACGTGCATGCGAGAACACGCACACACGTGTGTGTGTGATGATGAAATTAACTCTTTTGTATGTTCGGGGGGGGGGGGGGGGGGGGGGTTGGCAGAGGGAGAGATGAAAGGAGGGTGGAAGGGGAAGGGGAACAGTGGGATGGGGTTGCAGAGCAAGGAGGAGATGGGGGGGGGGGGGGGGGGGTGATCTCTATTTTGTTTTTGCCCTTTGGTGTTTTGTACGGTCTCTGACATGTTGCGTTTATACCTTTAATTGGTATTTCATTTTCCGTTATAATACCAAGTACTTTTTTCACCTGCTATCAGTTTATGGATCATGTTGCTGTCAGATCTTTGCAAGGGCCTATCACTGGTACGCCATAGCAAACATTTCCTTTTGCAATGTTTGCTATAACCTTTCCTTTGGCAATGTTTGCTATAACCTTTCCTTTCGCAATGTTTGCTATAACCTTTCCTTTTCCAATGTTTGCTGTAACCTTTCCTTTTGCAGTGCTTGCTATGGCGTATCTCTAATACGTCGCTGCGAATATCAGAGCAACATGTGTTATGAAGGATGCATGATATGCATTTTTCTAAGTATGTTTATATACTCGCATGTGCAAGACACGTGTGTGCAGCTAAATGGAATACTGTGAAGCATGCATGACAATCAGGGTTTTTCTTAATGTGTGCAGATGCTTCTGAAGGCATGTGTCCATCTGTTTAATGTATGCAGGTGAAGAAATGTGTGGAAGTTTTTTTTTTTTTTTTTTAATGATTGGTGAGTTAATGTTAACGTGGTGACAGCCCTGATGTGGCCCTTTGCTGTCGCCTGGGCTATAAGCAACATTATCTTATCTCGTATGCAGGTGCCTCTGAAGCTATGTGTCCGTCTGTTTAATGTAATCAGGTGCCTCTGAAGGCATGTGTCCGTCTGTTTAATGTAATCAGGTGCTTCTGAAGACATGTGTCCATCTGTTCACCTGTGTGCACGTTGGCTCAATGTTTTGCACAGGAGCATGTTTAGTTTTTATGTTGGGTTCCCCAAGTTTTGAGGAAAAGATTTCGAAACAAACCATGAAGGCTCCTTGAAAGAACGATTTTTTTTTATCCCTGTGTGTGTGTGTTTTTTTCTCATGCACATATGCATGCACCCCCATCCCACTGTTCCTGCCCTTTCGTCCACCCTCATTTCCATCTACCTCCCTCTCCCCAGTCCATAAAACAATACACTACACACTACACACACACACACCACACCACACCACACCACACCACACCACAGTATACCATACCACACACATCATTCCACACCAACCACACACCCCCCATACCACACACACACACACACACACACACACACACACACACACACACACACACACACACACACACACACACCGCAGTCACCCAACACGCACACACACTCTCGCGCACACGCACACGCACGCACACACACACACACACACACACACACACACACACACACACACACACACACACACACAGAGGCAACAGTAGACATATAATCACACAGATATACATGCATATGTGCATGCGAGAAACACGCACACACGTACGTGTGCGTGTGATGAAAATTAACTCGTATGTTCGGGAGGGGGGGGGGGTCGCAGAGAGAGAGAGATGAAAGGACGGTGGAAGGGTAAGGAACAGTGGGATGGGGTTGCAGAGCAAGGAGGAGATGGGGGGGCGTGATCTCTATTTTGTGTTTGCCCTTTGATGTTTTATGTACGGTCTCTGACATGTTGCGTCTATACCTTTAATTGGTATTTCATATTTCCGTTATAACACCTTGTACTTTTTCACCTGCTATCAGTTATGAATCGTGTTGCTGTCAGATCTTTGCAAGGGCCTATCACTGGTACGCCATCGCAAACATTTCCTTTTGCAATGTTTGCTATAACCTTTCCTTTTGCAATGTTTGCTATAACCTTTCCTTTCGCAATGTTGCTGTGGCGTATCTCTAATACGTCGCTGCGATATCAGAGCAACATGTGTATGAAAGATGAATGATAGGCCTTTTTATGTGTATGTTTACATGTCACATGTACATGACACGTGTGTAGCCAAATCCAGTATTGTGAATATTGCCTGATAATTTTTTTTTTATGTATGGCAGTGTATTTGAAGGCCGACGCCCATGGTTTGCCCGCCTGTATGTTGGCCTGATTGCTTGCGCATGAGCATTTCAAGTCGTTATGTTTTCCTTCCCCAGTTTTGAAGAAAGGATTTCCGAAACAAACCAAGAAGCCCCCTGAAAGATAGCGTATGGTGTTATTTTGTGTGTGTTTTCTTATGCGCATAAGCATTCGCCCCCATCCCAATGTACCTGCCCGTTCGTCCACCTTCATTCCCATCTATCTCCCTCACACCACACCACACCACACCACACCACACACACCACACCACACCACCACACACACCACACGCACACGCACTACACACACCACACTACACACACACGCATGCACACACACACACTACACACAACGCGCGCGCGCGCATACACACACACACACACACACACACACACACACACACACACACACACTACACTCAACACGCACGCGCGCGCGCGCACACGCACACACTCACACTCACACACACGCACACACACACACACACACACACACTCTCTCTCTCTCTCTCTCTCTCTCTCTCTCTCTCTCAGGCAACACAAAACAATCACACAGAACAGAGATATACATGTGTATGTGCTTGCGAGAACACACATGCTTCACTCTTTCGTGCGTGTGTGGGGGTGGGGGCTGGGGCAGAACAAGACATGGAATGAAGGTGGGCGAATGGGCGGGAACCCGTGGGATGGGGGTGCAGAGCAAGGGTGGATGGGGCAGGGATGGTGGGCATCTATATTTTGTGTTAGCCTTTTGATATTTTCATGTGCGGTTCGGACATGTTGCGGTTATATCTTTTATTGATCATATTCCATCATAACACCTAATACTTTCGTTCACCTGCTATCACTTTATAAATCGTGTTGCTGTCAGATCTTTGCAAGGGCCTATCACTGGTACGCCATCGCAACATTTCCTTTTGCAATGTTTGCTATAACCTTTCCTTTGGCAATGTTTGCTATAACCTTTCCTTTCGCAATGTTTGCTATAACCTTTCCTTTTCCAATGTTTGCTATAACCTTTCCTTTGGCAATGTTTGCTATAACCTTTCCTTTTGCAATGTTTGCTATAACCTTTCCTTTCGCAATGTTTGCTATGGCGTATTTTCTAATACGTTGCTGCGAATATCAGAGCAACATGTGTTACAAAGTATGAATCATACGCATTTTTCTATGTATGTTGACATACTGACATGTGCATGACTGTGTGCATCAAAATGAAATACTGTGAAGCCTGCTGATCAGCAGGGTTTGTCTTGTTTAATGTATGCAGGTGCCTCTGAAGGCATGTGTCCATCTGTTTAATGTGTGCAGGGGCCTCTGAAGCCATGTGTCCATCTGTTTAATGTGTATGCAGGTGCCTCTGAAGGCATGTGTCCATCTGTTTAATGTGTGCAGGGGCCTCTGAAGCCATGTGTCCATCTGTTTAATGTATGCAGGTGCCTCTGAAGGCATGTGTCCGTCTTTTATGTAATCAGGTGCATCTGAAGACATGTGTTCATCTGTTCACCTGTGTGCACGTTGGCCTCAATGTTTTGCACAGGAGCATGTTTAGTTTTTATGTGTTGGGTTCCCCAAGTTTTGAGGAAAAGATTTCCGAAACAAACCATGAAGGCTCCTTGAAAGAACGATTTTTTTTTTTATCCCTGTGTGTGTATGTTTTTTTTCTCATGCGCATATGCATGCACCCCCATCCCACTGTTCCTGCCCTTTCGTCCACCTCATTTCCATCTACCTCCCTCTCCCCAGTCCATAAAAAACTATACACTACACTACACACCACACCACACCACACCACACCACAGTATACCATACCACACACATCATCCACACCAACCACACACACCCCATACCACACACACACACACACACACACACACACACACACACACACACACACACACACACACACCGCAGTCACCCAACACGCACACACACTCTCGCGCACGCGCACACGCACGCACACACACACACACACACACACACACACACACACACACACACACACAGAGGCAACAGTAGACATATAAACACACAGATATACATGCATATGTGCATGCGAGAACACGCACACACGTACGTGTGCGTGTGATGAGATTAACTCGTATGTTCGGGAGGGGGGGGGGGGGGGTCGCAGAGAGAGAGAGATGAAAGGACGGTGGAAGGGAAAGGAACAGTGGGATGGGGTTGCAGAGCAAGGAGGAGATGGGGGGCGTGATCTCTATTTTGTGTTTGCCCTTTGATGTTTTATGTACGGTCTCTGACATGTTGCGTCTATAGGCCTACCTTTAATTGATATTTCATATTCCGTTATAACACCTTGTACTTTTTCACCTGCTATCAGTTTATGAATCGTGTTCTGCCAGATCTTTGCAAGGGCCTATCACTGGTACACCATCGCAAACATTCCTTTTGCAATGTTTGCTATAACCTTTCCTTTCGCAATGTTTGCAATGGTGTATCTCTAATACGTCGCTGCGAATATCAGAGCAACATGTGTTATGAAAGATGAATGATATCCTTTCTTCTAAGTATGTTTATATACTCACATGTGCATGACACGTGTGTGCAGCAGCCAAATGCAATACTGTGAAGCCTGCATGACAATCAGGGTTTTTCTTAATGTATACAGGTGCCTCTGAAGGCATGTGTCCATCTGTTTAATGTATGCAGGTGCCTCTGAAGGTTTGTGTCCATCTGTTTAATGTATTCAGGTGCCTCTGAAGGCATGTGTCCATCTGTTTAATGTATTCAGGTGCCTCTGAAGGCATGTGTCCATCTGTTTAATGTATGCAGGTGAAGAAATGTGTGGAAGTATTTTTTTTGTTTTTTTTAATGCTTGGTGAGTTAATGTTAACATGGTGACAGCCCTGATGTGGCCCTTTGCTGTCAGCTGGGCTATAAGCAACATTATCTTATCTCGTAAGCAGGTGCCTCTGAAGGCATGTATCCGTCTGTTTAATGTAATCAGGTGCCTCTGAAGGCTTGTGTCCATCTGTTTAATGTAATCAGATGCCTCTGAAAGACATGTGTCCATCTGTTCACCTGTTGGCCTGAATCTTAGCACAGGAGCATGTTTAGTTTTTATGTTGTATTCCCCAAGTTTTGAGGAAAAGATTTCCGAAACAAACCACGAAGCTCCTTGAAAGAAAGTCTTTTTTTTAATCCCTGTGTGTGTGTTTCTCATGCACATATGCATGCACCCCCATCCCACTGTTCCTGCCCTTTCGTCCACCGTCATTTCCATCTACCTCCCTCTCCCCAGTCCATAGAACACACTACACACCACACCCAAACCACACCATACTACACCACACCACACCATACCACACACACACAAACGCACACACACACACACACACACACACACACACACACACACACACACACACACACACACACACGCAGCCACCCAACATCCACATGCACACACACACACACACACACACACACACACACACACACACACAGGCAACAGTAAATATATAATCACACAGATATACGTGCATGCGAGAACACGCACACACGTGTGTGTGTGTGTGATGAAATTAACTTACTCTTTTTATGTTCGGGGGGGGGGGGGAGGGGGGTTGGCAGAGGGAGAGAGATGAAAGGAGGGTGGAAGGGAAAGGAACAGTGGGAGGGGGGATCTCTATTTTGTGTTTGCCCTTTAGTGTTTTATGTACGGTGTCTGACATATTGCGTTTATACCTTTAATTGGTATTTCATGTTCTGTTATAATACCAAGTACTTTTTTCACCTGCTATCAGTTTATGAATCATGTTGCTGTCAGATCTTTGCAAGGGCCTATCACTGGTACGCCATAGCAAACATTTCCTTTTGCAATGTTTGCTATAACCTTTCCTTTTCCAATGTTTGCTGTAACCTTTCCTTTTGCAAATGTTTGCTATAACCTTTCCTTTTGCAGTGCTTGCCATAACCTTTCCTTTCGCAATGTTTGCTATGGCGTATCTCTAATACGTCGCTGCGAATATCAGAGCAACAAGTGTTATGAAGGATGCATGATATGCATTTTTCTAAGTATGTTTATATACTCGCATGTGCAAGACACGTGTGTGCAGCCAAATGCAATACTGTGAAGCATGCATGACAATCACGGTTTTTTCTTAATGTGTGCTTCTGAAGGCATGTGTCCATCTGTTTAATGTATGCAGGTGAAGAAATGTGTGGAAGTTTTTTTTTTTGTTTTTTTATGATTGGTGAGTTAATTTAACGTGGTGACAGCCCTGATGTGGCCCTTTGCTGTCGGCTGGGCTATAAGCAACATTATCTTATCTCGTATGCAGGTGCCTCTGAAGGCATGTGTCCGTCTGTTTAATGTATGCAGGCCTCTGAAGGCATGTGTCCATCTGTTTAATGTAATCAGGTGCTTCTGAAGACATGTGTCCATCTGTTCACCTGTGTGCACGTTGGCCTCAATGTTTTGTACAGGAGCATGTTTAGTTTTTATGTTGGGTTCCCCAAGTTTTGAGGAAAAGATTTCCGAAACAAACCATGAAGGCTCCTTGAAAGTAAGTGTTTTTTAATCCCTGTGTGTGTGTTTTCTCATGCACATATGCATGCACCCCCATCCCACTGTTCCTGCCCTTTCGTCCACCGTCATTTCCATCTGCCTCCCTCTCCCCAGTACATAAACCAATACACTACACTACACACACACCACACACACACACACACCACACCACACCACGCGCACACACACACACACACACACACACACACACACACACACACACACACACACACACACACACACACCGCAGTCACCCAACACGCACACGCACACGCACACACACACACACACACACACACACACACACAGTCACCCAAAACGCACTCACCCACACACACACACACACACACACACACACACACACACACACACACACACACAGACACACACACAGACGCACTCACCCACGCACGCACACACACACACAAACACACACACACACACACACACACACACACACACACACACACACACACACAGAGAGAGAGAGAGAGAGAGAGAGAGAGAGAGAGAGAGAGAGAGGCAACATTAAATATACAATCACACGGATATACATGCATATGTGCATGCGAGAACACGCACATACGTGTGTGTGTGCGATGATGAAATTAACTTTTTTGTATGTTCGTGTGGGGGGGGGGGGGGGGGGGGGTTGGCAGAGGGAGAGATGAAAGAGTGGAAGGGTAAGGAACAGTGGGATGGGGTTGCAGAGCAAGGAGGAAAGGGGGGGAGGCGTGATCTCTATTTTGTGTTTGCCTTTTGGTGTTTTATGTACGGTCTCTGACATGTTGCGTTTATACCTTTAATTGGTATTTCATTTTCCGTTATAACACCTAGTACTTTTTTTCACCTGCTATCAGTTTATGGATCATGTTGCTGTCAGATCTTTGCAAGGGCCTATCACTGGTACGCCACAGCAAACATTTCCTTTTGCAATGTTTGCTATAACCTTTCCTTTTGCAATGTTTGCTATGGCGTATCTCTAATACGTCACTGCGAATATCACAGCAACATGTGTTATGAAGGATGAATGATATGCATTTTTCAAAGCATGTTTATATACTCGCATGTGCAAGACACGTGTGTGCAGCCAAATGCAATACTGTGAAGCCTGCATGACAATCAGGGTTTTTTATTATGTATACAGGTGCCTCTGAAGGCATGTGTCCATCTGTTTAATGTATGCAGGTGCCTCTGAAGGCGTGTCTCCATCTGTTTAATGTATGCGGGTGCCTCTGAAGGCATGTGTCCATCTGTTAAAATGTATGCAGGTGAAGAGATGTGTTAACGTTTTTTTTGTTTTTTTTTTTTAATGACCGAGTTAATTTTAACGTGGTGACAGCCCTGATGTGGCCATTTGTTGTCGGCTGGGCTATAAAGCAACATTATCTTATCTCGTATGCAGGTGCCTCTGAAGGCATGTGTCCGTCTGTTTAATGTAATCAGGTGCCTCTGTAGGCATGTGTCCATCTGTTTAATGTACTAAGGTGCCTCTGAAGGCATGTGTTCATCTGTTCACCTGTGTGCACGTTGGCCTGAATCTTTGTACAGGAACATGTTTAGTTTTATGTTTTCTTCCCCACTTTTTCAGGAAATGATTTCCGAAGCAAACCACGAAGGCTCCTTGAAAGAGAGCGTTTTTTTTTTTTAATCCCAGTGTGTGTGTGTTTTCTCATGCACATATGCATGCACCCTCATCCCACTGTTCTTGCCCTTTCGTCCACCCTCACTTCCATCTACTTCCCTCTCCCCATTCCATAAAACAAACTACACACCAAACCAAACCACACCACACCACACCACACACACACACACACACACACACACACACACACACACACACACACACACACACACATCCCCCCGCAATCACCCAACACGCACACGCGCACGCACGCACACACACACACACACACACACACACACTCTCTCTCTCTCTCTCTCTCTCTCTCTCTCTCTCTCTCTCTCTCTCTCTCTCTCTCTCAGGCAACACAAAACATAATCACACAGAACAGAGATATACATGCGTATGTGCTTGCGAGAAAACATGTGCGATCAGGTTCTTTCACTCTTTCGTGCATGTGGGGGGGGGGGGGGGGGGGGGGAGAACAAGACATGGAATGAAGGTGGGCGAATGGGCGGGAAAAGTGGGATGGGGGTGCAGAGCAAGGGTGGATGGGGTGGGGATGGTGGGGATCTATATTTTGTGTTAGCCATTTGATATTTTCATGTGCGGTTCGGGTTGCGGTTATATCTTTTATTGATATTTCATATTCCATCATAACACCTAATACTTTCGTTCACCTGCTATCACTTTATGAATCATGTTGCTGTCAGATCTTTGCAAGGGCCTATCACTGGTACACCATAGCAAACATTTCCTTTTGCAATGTTTGCTATAACCTTTCCTTTGGCAATGTTTGCCATAACCTTTCCTTTTGCAATGTTTGCTATAACCTTTCCTTTTGCAATGTTTGCTATAACCTTTCCTTTTGCAATGTTTGCTATAACCTTTCCTTTCCCAATGTTTGCCATAACCTTTCCTTTTGCAATGTTTGCTATAACCTTTCCTTTCCCAATGTTTGCTATAACCTTTCCTTTCGCAATGTTTGCTATTGCCTATCTCTAATACGTCGCTGCGAATATCAGAGCAACATGTGTTATGAAGGATGAATGATATGCATTTTTCTAAGTATGGTTTTATACTCGCATGTGCAAGACACGTGTGTGCAGCAGCCAAAATGCAATACTGTGAAAGCCTGCGTGACAATCAGGGTTTTTTCTTATTGTATACAGGTGCCTCTGAAGGCATGTGTCCATCTGTTTAATGTATGCAGGTGCCTCTGAAGGCTTGTGTCCATCTGTTTAATGTAATCAGGTGCCTCTGAAGGCATGTGTCCATCTGTTCACCTGTGTGTATGATGGCCTTAATGTTTTGAACAGGAGCATGCAATGTTTAGTTTTTGTTTTCTTCCCCAGGTTTTGAGAAAAGATTTCCGAAAAAAAAAACACGAAGGCTCCTTGAAAGAAGGCGGTTTTTTTTTTTGTTAATCCCTGTGTGTGTGTGTTTTCTCATGCACATATACATGCACCCCATCCCACTGTCCCTGCCCTTCGTCCACCCTCATTTCCATCTACCTCCTCCTCCCCAGTCCACAAATCAATACACACCACACCACACTACACACACACACACACACACACACACACACACACACACACATAGAGGCAACATTAAATATATATCACACAGATATACATGCATATGTGCATGCGAGAAAACGCACATACGTGTGTGTGTGCGATGATGAAATCAACTTTTTTGTATGTTCGGGGGGGGGGGGGGGGGGGGGGGGGGGGGGGCAGGGGGGTGGGTGAGGGAGAGATGAAAGGAGAGTGGAAGGGTAAGGAACAGTGGGATGGGGTTGCAGAGCAAGGAGGAGAGGGGGGAGGGGGGGGATCTCTATTTTGTGTTTGCCCTTTGGTGTTTTATGTACGGTCTCTGACATGTTGCGGTTATACCTTTAATTGGTATTTCATTTTCCGTTATAATACCAAGTACTTTTTTTTCACCTGCTATCAGTTTATGAATCATGTTGCTGTCAGATCTTTGCAAGGGCCTATCACTGGTACGCCATCGCAAACATTTCCTTTCGCAATGTTTGCTATAACCTTTCCTTTTGCAATGTTTGCTATAACCTTTCCTTTCGCAATGTTTGCTATTGCGTATCTTTAATACGTCGCTGCGAATATCAGAGCAACATGTGTTATGAAGGATGAATGATATGTATTTTTCTAAGTATGTTTATATACTCATATGTGCAAGACACGTGTGTGCAGCCAAAAGCAATACTGTGAAGCCTGCATGACAATCAGGGTTTTTCTTAATGTGTGCAGGTGCCTCTGAAGGCATGTGTCCATCTCTTTAATGTATACAGGTGCCTCTGAAGGCTTGTGTCCATCTATTTAATGTATGCAGGGGCCTCTGAAGGCTTGTGTCCATCTGTTTAATGTATGCAGGGGCCTCTGAAGGCTTGTGTCCATCTGTTTAATGTATGCAGGGGCCTCTGAAGGCTTGTGTCCATCTGTTTAATGTATGCAGGGGCCTCTGAAGGCATGTGTCCATCTGCTTAATGTATGCAGGGACCTCTGAAGGCTTGTATCCATCTGTTTAATATAATCAGGTGCCTCTGAAGGCATGTGTCCATCTGTTTAATATAATCAGGTGCCTCTGAAGGCATGTGTCTGTTTAATGCAATCAGGTGCCTCTGAAGGCTTGTGTCCATCTGTTTAATATAATCAGGTGCCTCTGAAGGCATGTGTCCATCTTTTCACCTGTGTGTATGATGGCCTCAATGTTTTGCACAGGAGCATGTTTAGTTTTTATGTTTTCTTCCCCAAGTTTCGAGGAAAAGATTTCCGGAAAAAAAAAAAAAAACACGAAGGCTTCTTGAAAAAAGCGGTTTTTTTTTTTTTATCCCAGTGCGTGTGTTTTCTTCTGCACACATATGCATGCACCCTCGTCCCAGTGTTTCTGCCCTTTCGTCCACCCTCATTTCCATCTACCTCCAGTCCACAAATCAATACACACCACACCGCACCGCACACACGCGCGCGCGCACACGCACACACACACACACACACACACACACACACACACACACACACACACACACACACACACAGAGAGTAAACATATAATCACACAAATCTACATGCATATGTGCATTCGAGAACACACGCGTACGTGTGTGTGTGTGTGTGTGTGTGTGTGTGTGTGTGTGTGTGTGTGTGTGATAGGATTAACTTTTGTGTGTTCGGGGGAGGGGGAGGGTGGGGGGGGGGGGCGCTTGTGGAGAGAAAGATGAAATGAGTGTGGAAGGGTCGGGAACAGTGGGATGGGGTTCCAGAGCAAGGAGGGGAGGGGGGGGTGAACTCTACTTGGTGTTTGCCCTTTGGTGTTTTATGTTCGGTCTCTGACATGTTGCGTTTATACCTTTAATTGGTATTTCATGTTCCATTATAACGCCAAGTACTTTTTTACACCTATCAGTTTATGGATCATGTTGCTGTCAGATCTTTGCAAGGGCCTATCACTGGTACGCCATCGCAACCCTTTCCTTTTGCAATGTTTGCTATAACCTTTCCTTTCCCAATGTTTGCTATAACCTTTCCTTTTGCAATGTTTGCCATAATCTTTCCTTTTGCAATGTTTGCTACAACCTTTCCTTTTGCAATGTTTGCCATAACCTTTCCTTTTGCAGTGTTTGATTTAACATTTCCTTTTGCAATGTTTGCTTTAAATTTTCCTTTTGCAATGTTTGCTATTGCCTATCTCTAATACGTCGCTGCGAATATCAGAGCAACATGTGTTACGAAGGATGAATGGTATGGATTTTTCTATGTACGTTTACATAATCACATGTGCATGCCCACGTCTGTGCAACAAAATCCAATATTGTGAACATTGCATGATAAGCATTTTCTTTATGTATGCGAGTATTTGAAGGCATGTGTCCATCTGTTTACCCGTGTGTATGTTGGCCTGAATGTTTGCACATGAGCATTTTTTGTTTTCTGTTCCATGTTTTGAATAAAGGAGTTCTAAAACATATCGCGAATGATCCTTGACAGATAGCGGGCACGCGCGCGTGTGCGTGCGTGCGTGCGTGCGTGCGTGCGTGTGTGTGTGTGTGTGTGTGTGTGTGTGTGTCTTTTTACCTCTGTGTGTTTTCTTATGCACATATGCATGCACCCCCATTCCACCGTTCCTACCCATTCATCCACCCTCATTCCCATCTATCTCCCTCTCCCCAGCCCACAACACATACACACATGCACGCACACACACACAAGCACCACACACACACACACACGCGCACGTACGCACACACGCGCGTGCTTCACACACACACACACACACACACACACACACACACACACACACACACACACACACACACACACTCACACACGCACTCTCTCTCTCTCTCTCGCTCGCTCGCTCTCTCTCTCTCTCAACACAAAACATACCATCAAACAGATATACATGCATATGTGCATGCGAGAACACACACACATACGTGCGTGTGATGAGATTCTTCTTTCATTCTTACGTGCGTGGAGGGGGGGGGGGGGGGGGGCAGATATGGAATGAAGATGGGCGAATGGGCGGGAACAGTGGGATGGGGGTGGAGAGCGAGGGTGGGCGGGTGGTGGTGATCTATATTTTGTCTTGTCTTTTGATGTTTTATGTGCGGTTTGGACATGTCGCAGTTATGCCTGTGACTATTCCATCATAACACCTCGTAGTTTATTTCACCTGCTAACATTATGAACGGACACACTGATGTTATGTATGTGTGTGACGTTATGTGTTTTTGTTTACTTAATTTTAGGTTGTTTTTTTTTTTTATTTGTTTACACAAAATGTTTCACTTTTGCATATTGCAAGGGCGTAATATTAGTATGTCATTGAAAATGTAACCATAATAGAATATATGGGGATATCTCTTTGAAAGTTAGCTAATCATTTTCTTTGTAAGTCTTTGGAAGTATGTATGTATATATACAATTCCAAAGACTGACAAAAAACAAAATCATAACCTAACTTTCAAATAACGGAGTTAAATTTTTATTTTTCAAGCTTTCGTCTGTGAAAAGGTTTTATCAGGAATCCTGAATAATCATACGGTTCAGTTTCAACAAAATCAATCTCTCTCTCTCTCTCTCTCTCTCTCTCTCTCTCTCTCTCTCTCTTCTCTCTCTCTCTCTCTCGCACACACACACGCGCACGCATGCACGCACGCTCACACAGATCATCCACACACCAGACTCTCACGCAGGCACACCCAACCCATATCCAAAGACACATACTACACGCACAAATACACATGCACATTCAAATATGCACACGCACGCACACTCACACTCGCACAATCTCTCTCTCTCTCTCTCTCTCTCTCTCTCTCTCTCTCTCTCTCTCTCTCTGGTATTTCATATTCCATTATATGCGTGTTTGTTTTTGGTGGTTTGTTTTTTTTTGGGGGTACTTGCCATTAGTAAATAGATGTTGTTGCTGTCGGGTCTTTGCCAGGGCCTGTCATTGATACTCCATAGGAAACATTTCATTTTGCAATGTGTGATGACCTATCGCTGACAGGCCATGCAAATATCGGAGCAGCGTACCATGTTGTGAAGGATGGATGATACGCAGGGTTTTTTTTTTAAACATACGTCGCACACTCGCATACATGTGCCTGCTCACAAGTGTACGGCAGAATGAAGTATTATGAAGGTTGCGTAAGCAGATGCTTAAAGAACGTGGTGTGTATTTGAAGGCATGCGTCTACATATGCTACGTTTGGTGCGAATGATAATTTGTAGTTTTTGTTTCATGTTACCTTGATCACGTTTGAAGAAAATATTGAAAACTAATCAGTTGATGCAATCAATGTCACTGATATCATGAATTTCCTTGTCTCATACTTTTTGATGTCGGTCACTGTTTTACTACTTACGTGGACAAAAGTGGGGTTTCAAGGTCAGATACTAGCAAGAGCCTATCGTTGTTTTGCCAGTGTAAGTTTTACAGAAACCGAACATATCACGAAGATTCCTTGCAACAGCGGATGTGGGTTTTTTTTTTAATCTGTGTGTGTTTTTTCTCATGCACATATGCATGCACACACACACACCTTTCCACTATTCCTGCCCATTCGTCCACCTTCATTCTCATCTATCTCCCTCTCCCCAGCCCACAACACACAAACGCACGCGCACCACACACACACACACACACACACACACACACACACACACACACACACACACACACACTCGCACACACACACACACACACACACACACACACACACACACACACACACACACACACACACACACACACACACACACACACACACACACACACACACACACACACACTCACACAGGCAACGCAAAACACATAATCGCACAGATATACAAGCCTATGTTCATGCGAGAATACGCACACACACACACGTATGTGAGTGTGTGTGATGAGTTTATTTCACTCTTATGTGGGGAGGGGGGGGGGGTGGAGCCTCGGGAGAGGGAGAGAGGTGAAATTGGGGTGGGTGGACAGGGGTGGAGAGCCAGGAGGTGCGGGGTGGGAGTTATCTATATTTTGTCTGCCTTTTGGTATTTTATGCGCGGTTGGGACATGTTGCGGTTATACCTGTGATTGATATTTCATATTCCATCATGACACCCAATGTGTTTTTCCACCTGTTGTCAATTTATGAGTGGTGTTTGCTGCCACATCTTTGCATTATCTTTCTGTCTGTCGCTATATGGTTTGGGGAGAGGGAGAGATTTTGAATTGGCGGGGACAGTTGGATGGGGTAGAAGGGCGGGGGGGGTGGGTCTGTGTCTATTTTGTGTTTGCCTTTTGATGTTTTCTGTGTGTTTGGAAATGTATCTTTCATTGACGTTTCACATCCTATCGTAGTGGCTAGTACTTAGTTCACTTGCTGTCAGTCAATGGATCACGCTGCTGTCAGAAACTGCGCAGGGTCCTGCCCCTGACACGCCTTTACAGGTATCACAGCAATAGATCATGTGAAGGATGAATTATATGAAGGGTTTTTTTTTCTGTCTGCACACGCGCCAGCATGTGCACACCCCTATGTGTGTGCCAAATGCTGTACTGTGAATGTTGTCTGATAAGCAGATTTGTAAGGAATGGAATGTATTTTTGAAAGCATGTGTGCGATTAGGTTTTAGGTGTGGTGCAAATGGTAATGTTTGGTTTCAATATTTGATTTTTTTTTAACAGATAAAATATGAAGCAGGTCAAATGATGATGTTATACATCATTGGTAGTATGTATTTCTCTGTGGTATATTTTAATGTCAGTTATTTCTTAGGAAGACGAACGTGTTGATCATCAAGTGTATGCAAGAGCCGATGATTATTACGCCTTAGTTGCGAAGTGAAACGACTGCAGGCGGAAATCTAAACAAATCTTAAATAAATGTCAGCGAACCATCCAGAGAAACGTGGACAAACGAGTCACAAGACAAAACACAACGCGTTTCGACCTCTTAGGTCTTCCTCAGGTGAAACAAAAACGGAAAAATAACGAAAATGCACTTAGCTTTGATCGCTTCAGAGTGCTTCTGTGTTCAGCGCAAGGAAGAAGGCATTCAACGAGGAGGAGGAAAGGTGAGCGAGAAATATGGGGTGTAGCGCGTTCAGAAAGAGGACGAATGGAAAGTTAACAGTAATGGTTTTTGTGAAAATGTCCATTCTAAGAAATATGTCCATGAAGAATGCATGTTTGTGTGAATGTGTCGGTCCTCCCCCCCCCCCCCCCCCCCTAAAAAAAATAGACAATTTAGCTTTCGCCTTTGTGTATTTGAAGCGCGGATATGTGTGTGTGTGCGTCCGTGTCGGGTGCGCTTAAGCAGGCGGATAGTACGTGCGCATGTGCACGCAACCACTTAACCTAGAATGCGTGCATGTGTATGTATGGAGTGGTGTGCCTGTGCCTGGATGCTTTGTATGTGGGTCCTCTCTGTGCCTGGATGTTTTTATATGTGGGTCCTCTATGTGCCTGGATGTTTTGTATGTGGGTCCTCCATGTGTCTGTGCTTGGACGTTTTGTATGTGGGTCCTCCATGTGTCTATATGCCTGGACGTTTTGTATGCGGGTCCTCCGTGTGTCTGCGTGCCTGAATGTTTTATATGTGGGTCCTCAAAGTGTCTTGTGTGCCTGGATGTTTTTATATTATAATGACCGTATGGAACACGAAAAAGCGACACTATGCCTCGATCATTTTCATCCTGCGTTGAGCAAATGCAAAAATGGTTAAATGTCTGAACAGCACGGCTGAGATCTCTCTCTCTCTCTCTCTCTCTCTCTCTCTCTCTCTCTCTCTCTATATATATATATATATATATATATATATATATATATATATATATATATATATACATTTTCATTTCTAAGCTAATGTCTTTATTTTCTGCTTTTTTTCCCAGCTTCGGACATCTTTCCGTTATTCAGCATACAATACCGGTATTCCAGAATATTGTTGAATTAAGTTTACATTGCTCTACGTGCTAGTAAATGAGTAAGAATGTGTGAATTGAACTATCGTTGATTTCACCTAACAGGCAAAATGTCCATGAAATTGACAACCGTTTTGCCGCCCCCCCCCCGCACTTCAACACTATGTGCATTGAGAAACAGGAAACTGCAGCTTAGCCTTGACCTTTAAGCGCCACCTAATGGGAATCTAAAATAAGATAAGGAATAGTTCCAAAACGGAGTGATTGCGGGCGGAAAACGAAGCAAAGTTTAGAAAGAGAAGGGGGTAGTTACCGCTAAGGACAGGACAAACAAGGTACAGGACAAGACACAACGCATTTCGACCTCTTGGCTCCTCTTCAGGCATAAAACAAGTAACGAGAAACCACTTATCTGGTCATGTTGGAGCAAACCGGTAAAATGGCCGCCGGACGGAAACGAGGGAATCATGGGAGAGGAAGGGGTGAGTGGGGGGGGGGGGGGAGACGGGCGGGTGGGTGGGAATGGGAGGGGGTGTGAAACAATGGGGTTTGTCGCTTGGTTTGTAGAATAGTTTGATATCTTAGTGATGGCAGTGGTTATGGTGGATTGATAATAGTGCTCAGTCGAGGGGGGGGGGGGGGGGGTAAGAAAAAAATAAATAAGAAAATGATGATAAAAACAAAAAGAATAATTAATAAAAATTAAAAAGAATCAAATATAAAAAAATGAAATAAGTTGAGGAATAGTGAACAGTAAATAATGAACAAGTAGGGCAACTCTTGTGCCCATGGGGAGACAATCTGATGGTGTTAAGGTGTCAATGTGTCAAGTACAGGTTATATGGGCAAGCTTGGAATATCGCTGAGTCGGTGGCAAGCCCTTGCGCATGCTCAGTACATTTGTACAAACGGTAAATTTGTTAAACGGTAAACGTATCTAACAATGATTTTATAAACTTGTGCTATCGGTGCAAACATTGTCGTAGCTGTTTTATTGTATGTAAATGTACGGCATTTCACTCTGGAAAAAAATGAGTGATTTTATTTAGAGGGAAACAGTGCGGTTTTCGCGCATATGAATATCAGCTAGGGAAATATCCTAAATGATTATCTAATTAGGTAAATGACTGCTTATATACGTCAGGAATTCATTTTATATGTAGTTACTCACCAAGAAAACAGTTCTTTATATGAATGAACAATTCATTTTTCTTTTTACAGAAATAACCAATTTATTTGTAAATAATGACTTTACACTTTATATGATTATTTGTATAAATAATGATGATCTTTGTAAATAAGTAAATTATTTAGACACGTAATGCTCATTTCTGTGAACGTTAAATGCCTTACGTACAGACATAATGAATTGTTTACACATATAAATCCTATTTACATAAAAGTCCCTTCTATACGCATATAACAATAATGTCAGTACAAATCAAAACAGTAACTGAACTGATTTAGTGAACAGTAGTAGTCATTTTACAGGAGGACCTTGGTGGACCATCGTATATAGGGCCTAGTTCTCTCTCCAATCTCTTACACGCTAGCATGGTTCTCAAGCTCGTACATATGCGCGCGAGATCGCGCGCGCACACATACATACACACGCTCTCTCCCTCTCTCTCTCTCTCTCTCTCACACACACACACTCACACACACAGGCTTACGCTCTCTCTCTCTCTCTCTCTCTCTCTCTCTCTCTCTCTCTCTCTCTCTCTCTCTGTCTCTCACGCACCAGCTCTATCTCTCTGAACGAGAAGCTGTAAGGAACCTTATGTTGACCAGGGGCGGTAACTGCGGTCCTTGGTTTGACCGCTTGCGCGCATCAGTGTAAGGAACATCTTCGCATCAGTCGTTACGTTAATAAAGAACGGTACTGAATGTGTCGTCTGAACCAACGAGAGAGAGATTCTGTGTGTGTGTGTGTGTGTGTGTGTGTGTGTGTGTGGAGGGGGGGGGGGGGGGGGGGCAAACCGGTGTAAGGAACACTAGCGAGCTAGAAGGGTTCAACAAAGTTTTCTTCTTTTTCTAATGAAGAGCCGTATTCCAGACTCCCTAAGATAATCTCCCTTTGAAATAGTAGTCCTATATGTGTCAAGAATACATGTAGGGTTCGTTTCAACTATTGTGGCGTCAAACTATGTGACAGTTATCGAAATAAAAGAAAATTAGAAAAAAAAAAAAAAACATTCCAGGTGTTTTGTAATAAAGTTCACATTCATTCTAAACGAACAGAAAACAGCGGAGACAAAGCCAGGGAGGAGTGGTAGTGTTTCAGGGAGGGAGTGGTAGTGTTTCAGGTGTGCCAGGGAGTGGTAGTGTTTCAGGTGTGCCAGGGAGGAGTGGTACTGTTTCAGGGAAGGAGTGGTAGTGCTTCAGGTGTGCCAGGGAGTGGTGGTAGTTTCAGGGGTGCCAGGGAGGGAGTGGTAGTGTTTCAGGGAGGGAGTGGTAGTGTTTCAGGTGTGCCAGGGAGTGGTAGTGTTTCAGGTGTGCCAGGGAGGGAGTGGTAGTGTTTCAGCTGAGCCAGTGAGTGGTAGTGTTTCAGGTGTGCCTGGGAGGGAGTGGTAGTGTTTCAGGGGTGTCAGGGAGGGAGTGGTAGTGTTTCAGGTGTGCCAGGGAGGGAGTGGTAGCGTTTCAGGAAGGGAGTGGTAGTGTTTCAGGGAGGGAGTGGTAGTGTTTCAGGTGTGCCAGGGAGGGAGTGGTAGTGTTTCAGGTGTGCCAGGGAGGGAGTGGTAGTGTTTCAGGTGTGCCAGGGAGGGAGTGGTAGTGTTTCAGGGAGGGAGTGTAGTGTTTCCAGTGTGCCAAGGGGGGGGGGAGTGGTAGTGTTTCAGGGGTGCCAGGGAGGGAGTGGTTGTGTTTCAGGGAGGGAGTGGTAGTGTTTCAGGTGTGCCAGTGAGTGGTAGTGTTTCAGGTGTGCCAGGGAGGGAGTTGTAGTGTTTCAGGTGTGCCAGTGAGTGGTAGTGTTTCAGGTGTGCCAGTGAGTGGTAGTGTTTCAGGTGTGCCAGGGAGGGAGTGGTAGTGTTTCAGGTGTGCCAGGGAGGGAGTGGTAGTGTTTCAGGTGTGCCAGGGAGGGAGTGGTAGTGTTTCAGGGAGGGAGTTGTAGTGTTTCAGGTGCCAGTGAGTGGTAGTGTTTCAGGTGTGCCAGGGAGGGAGTGGTAGTGTTTCAGGTGTGCCAGGGAGGGAGTGGTAGTGTTTCAGGTGTGCCAGGGAGGGAGTGGTAGTGTTTCAGGTGTGCCAGGGAGGGAGTGGTAGTGTTCAGGTGTGCCAGGGAGGGAGTTGTAGTGTTTCAGGTGTG
>JADBJO010002603.1:210669-213169 GCA_016801955.1 Conus betulinus | reverse complement strand
ATACCTCAAAGATACAATGTTGTTTCCTGCTGTGATGTGCATGCGTTTGATGTCATTTTAACATTTCAATCCTCTGTCAATGTTTGCTGCTGCGGCATTTCCGTTATCATATCCCCATCACACTTGAAATAACCATCTTTGTTGCTGCGATGTCACGTGACACGATGTTTAATCTTTTGAATTTGTTGACACTGAAATGTGACCAGTCTTCCAAATATAAATCCTAGACAAACAGGTGAAAGCTGTGCACTTTGCTGATGTGAAACGAAAGATCAATCTTGCAACATGGGGGATTTCCCATTCTACGTGACACAATTTTAGCATTTTCCATTTCGCCAAAGGCACATGAATATATTTCTTTTTCACAAAGAAGTCACTTCTTGCCTAAAGGAGATCTAAGGGGTCAAAAACGCATCGTGTTTTGTCTTGCTATTCATGTCCATATTGATTAGCGGAAAATATCAAATACTTTTGACAACATGGATAGTTATGACATCATTACCACCCTCAAAACCTCTTTCGGTCTTTGCTGCTACGATTTGTATGCCAGAGTCCTCACCATCACGCTTCAAACCTCTATCATTGTATCGATGCCGACATGTATGCCAGAGTCCTCACCATCACGCTTCAAACCTCTATCATTGTATCGATGCCGACATGTATGCCAGAGTCCTCACCATCACGCTTCAAACCTCTATCACTGTATTGATGCCGAGATAGTCAAAGACGAGACGTCACTGTCATTCTTCAAACCTGGTTATTGTTCCTTTACAGCCGATTTTTTTTTTAAATCAAATTCATACGTGAAAACACAGTAACATAGACAAAACAGTCCGTTACTGCTCATTTAAAAAAAACTGACAAAAGAAATACGTCTTCTTCCACTGCCATAGTTAACATAAAAATGTATACAGACAGTTCCCCGATAGTTGCCTGTACCCCAACCGACAGTCGTCTAAGAAAAAGCAGCGTCAAACTATGGTGTTGGTCAAACTAAATGTATGATGAAAAACAGACTGGCAAAAACAAACTTGATGTGTAATATACAGCAATGGATAGACTTGTTCTTTCCTTCTGCTAAATTTCGCGAATTACGTCATTTCCACGCCTCTAAAGATTCTGCTATGTCAGCGAGTTATGCCGTCCCTGACGCATTCATCTGAAAGAAAATGCAGAACGAGAAAAACATATAAACAGAACAATTCATGAACCTGCACATCAGGTATGTACTGACAGTTTAGACGGATACAAAGTGGGAAGTGATCTTGATTTGTATTGGAGCGACATTTTTTTCCTTTCTTCCGCAGCGTTCACAGAGAGTACGTCATGAACACACTTCAGTCGTCCATCATTGCGGTCTGACATCTAAACGACGCCACCGGGGTATCTTCCAAACGGAATCGATGTCGTCCCAATGACGTTACATATTTCGTAGATATGACTTACAATACTGTATTTCAAACACACCGTCATTTACGATTGATCTGTCTGTCCGTCTGTCTGTCTGTGTATGTGTCTGTGCGTGTGTGTCCTCGCGCGCGCGTATCTGTCCATCTCATCTACCTATCTCTATGTCTTTCTCATTTCTACAGTTGTTACCTAAATTACAGAGAGAAACACGCTTTAAGGACGCGTGCAAAACGTCAGTGTCACAGCGTAAAACGCATGCAAAACGTCTGTGTCACAGCGTAAAACACGTGCAAAACGTCATTGTCACAGTGTAAAATACGTGCAAAACGTCAGAGTCACAATGTGTGTTACGTGCAAAACGTCAGAGTCACAGTGTGTATGTTACGTGCAAAACGTCACAGTATACTGACCTGTTCAGCCGATGCCGCAGATCATTCCGCGGCAACACTTCCACGTCCTGCGCACAGAATCAGGCATGGAATTACACCTCGCTGTCTGCTGCTACACCGTCACAACAATCACTGCTGCTACACTGTCACAACAATCTGTCTGCTGCTACACTGTCACAACAATCTGTCTGCTGCTACACTGTCACAACAATCTGTCTGCTGCTACACTGTCACAAGAATCTCTGCTGCTACACTGTCACAACAATCACTGCTGGTACACTGTCACAACAATCTGTCTGCTGCTACACTGTCACAACAATCTGTCTGCTGCTACACTGTCACAACAATCTCTGCTGCTACACTGTCACAACAATCTGTCTGCTGCTACACTGTCACAACAAACACTCTGCTGCTACACTGTCACAACAATCACTGCTGCTACACTGTCACAACAATCTGTGCTGCTACACTGTCACAACAATTTGTGCTGCTACACTGTCACAACAATCTGTGCTGCTACACTGTCACAACAATCTGTGCTGCTACACTGTCACAACAATCACTGTCTGCTGCTACACGGTCACAATCTCTGCTGCTACACTGTCACAATCTGTCTGCTGCTACACTGTCACAACAATCTCTGCTGCTACACGGTCACAACAATCACTCTGCTGCTACTACACACTGCCACAACAATCGCC
>JADBJO010002603.1:190669-205669 GCA_016801955.1 Conus betulinus | reverse complement strand
CCCGGCGGTCGGTAGATCGGTCTGTCTGTTCTCCCGTCTGTTTGTGTTCTCCCGTCGGTCTGTCTGTTCTTCTGTCTGCCATCCTATTCTCCCGTCTACAGGTCCGTCTGCCTGTTCTGTTCTCCCGCGTCTCTCTCGTTCTTCCCAGTTCTCTCATTCTCTATCTTCAGATTCACTTGTCTGTCTGTATTCCCGTCTGTCTGCCTGTATTCCCGTCTGACTGCATTCCCGTGTATCTGTCTGCCTGTTCTCCCGTCTGTCTGCCTGTTCTCCCACCTGTCTGCCTGCCTGTATTCCCGTCTGACTGTCTGCCTGTTCTTCCGTGTCTTTCGTTCTTCCTCGCTCATTTGATTCTCGTTCTCCGTCTTAAGATTCACTTGTCTGTCTGCCTGTTCTCCCGTCTGTCTGCCTGTTCTCTCCGTCGGTCTGTCTGCCTGTTCTTCCGTCTGTCTGCCTGCTCTTCCGCGTCTCTCGTTCTTCCCGCTTTTCCCGTTCTCATTCTCTGTCGTCAGATTCACATGTCAGTTTGTTTTCCCGTCTGTCCGTCTGCTTGTTCGTCTGTCTCTCTCTCGTTCTTCCCCGCTCTTCTGGTTCTCATTGTCTGTCTCTAGGTTCACTTGTCTGTCGGTCTGTTCTCCCGTCTGTCTCTCTGTTCTCCCGTCTGTCTTTCTGCCTGTTCTTCCGTGTCTCTCGTTCTTCCTCCTCTTCCCATTCTCATTCTCTATCCTCAGATTCACATGTCTGTCTGCCTGTTCTCCCGTCTCTCGGTCCGTCTGTTCTCCCGTCTCTCTCTGTCCGTCTGTTCTCCCCGTCTGTCTGTCTTCCTGTTCTCTCGTGTCTTTCTTTCGTTCTTCCTCGCTCTTCTTCGATTCTCATTCTCTGTCTTCAAATTCACTTGTATGTCTGTTCTCCCGTCCGTCTGTTCTTCTCCCGTCTGTCTGTCTGCCTGTTTTCTTCCCCACTCCTCATATTCTCATTCTCTGTCTTCAGATTCACTTGTCTGTCTGTCTGTCCTCCCGTCTGCCCGTCTGTCCGTTTCCCCGTCTCTCTCTCTCTCGTTCTTTCCCCGCTCTTCCGATTCTCATTCTCTGTCTTAATATTCGTCTTCAAATTAACTTGTCTGTCTGTCTCTCTTCCCCTGTCTCTCTCTCGTTCTTTCCCGCTCTTCTGATTCTCATTCTCTGTCTTCAGATTCACTTCTTGTTGTTGAGGGGAGAACGGCGCCTGAAAAAATACAGATGGTCTGTTAGGTCGACATTGGTCACAGGTGACTAATTTCTGACAATATGGACACTGTGTGTGTGAGCGCGCGCGCGTGTGTGCTTGTGCGTGTGTGTTCGCGCGTGCGTGAATGCATATGTGTGTGTGTGTGTGTGTGTGTGTGTGTGAGTGATCCATAGCCAAGTGTTTAATATGGCGTCGACACCAAGACTAATGGTAAAATATCAATAAGACAAATTACAACAGAGTAACAGAAGTATTGGCAACATCAACAATAAGAATGGCAACAGCATCACAAACAACATTGATGGCAACAATACATAACAAACACAAACCCTGGAAGCAACACTGATAATTTTAAACAATACAAGTAACATCAACGACACTGACAACAACAACAACGAGTGCCAGCAACACCACCAAAGTATTTCCCAATGCTAAGAATGGCAACACTGGTGACATCCACAACACCAAAGGAGCAATGCCATGAAGGGACAAGCAATGTCCTACCTGTTGTTTCTCTTCTTCCTGCCTCGGTACAGGGGGTTGGTGGGGTCCGGGGGAGGCAGATCCTGTTAACACAGCAGTCCTCTGCTTTTAAAATGTAATCATTCATTACGCCAAACAACAACATATACAACATATTAGCATTTAGTAGCCAACAACGTTTGTCAACATTACTTACACACACACACACACACACACACACACACACAACCATGAGAGAGACAATTTGACAGTTTTATTGACAATAGCCTGATATTATTGGTCTTCATGCCAAGGGGGGCAATTAACAGTGTTCTTTCAGACAGCACACAAAAACGCAACATATACATACACATATACAAAGGAAGGAAATGCATCGAGAGAGAGAGAGAGAGAGAGAGAGTCAGAGGGAGGGAGGAGTGACAGGATGGGATGGGAGACACAAAGTGATGGCAGGGTTGCGCGCGCGCACGCACACACACATTCAACTCACAAAAGAGAGAGCGTGTGCGTGTGTGTGCGCACGCTGGGGCGTTCATGTGTTTGTGTGTGTCTGTGTTTTGTGTATTTGTTATGTGTGTGTGTGCATTTGTAAGAGTGCGTGCGTGTGTGTGTGTGTGTGTGTGTGTGTGTGTGTGTGTGTGTGTGTGTGTGTGCGCGAGTGTGCGCGCACGCAAGCGTGCATTTTTGTGTGTATGTGCGAGTACATGAGAGAGAGAGAGAGTGTGTGAGTGTATGTGTGTACGTGTGAGTGTGTGTGGGTGTGTATGTGTGTGTGCGTGTGTGGAGGTCTTTTTAGTCACTTACCGATATCTGCATTCCTTCATCTCTCTCAGCTCTGCCAACGCAAGTTGCCTGAGCTGGTCTTCGAGTGGTGCCCACTTGCTGCGTCTCCTTTTCTTGCCTGCTGCCACATGGATGAATATGACGTCATCACCATACCTCAAAGATACATTGTTTCCTGCTGTGATGTGTATGCCTTTGATGTCATTTTAACATTTTCAATCCTCCATGAATGTTTGCTGCGGCGGCATTTCCGTTATAATATGCCCATCAGAACTTGAAATAACCATCTTTGTTGCTGCGACATCACGTGACACGATGACACGATGTTTAATCTTTAGAATTTGTTGAAATTTGACCAGTCCTCTAAATATAAATCCTAGACAAATAGGCGAAAGCTGTGTATCTTGTTATCAACCCGTCTTTGTCTATCTCTCTGTGAATGCGAGTGCGAGCGTGTGCGTATCAATCCATCTATACTAGTCACATAAAGTTAAGCACAGTTTACATGTACCCGCATAATTTCCAAAATATAAAAGCCACGATTTTGAAATTGGGAACAGATTTAATTCATTATCTTGTTCCAACGTACATTGAATTTCATTGGGATCGAATGAACGGTTGTTGATTTACAGACAATTAAACAGAGGATGGGTCGAAATCAAAGTTCGCAAAATCTGTTCAGTTCACAAAATCATTTCAATAGTGGGTGTGGCCACCGCCATTGGCGAGACATTCCACGCAGCGCGACTCCTCATCGAGTTGACCAGTGTTCTGATGACCCTCTGAGGGATTCTCTGCCATTCCAGTTGCAGCATTTGGAAGAGATCCTGGCGGTCTCTGGGAGGTGGATGGTTCTCCTCACACGTCTCCCCAACTCATCCCACATATGCTCGATGGGATTGAGGTCGGGACTATACGCCGGGAAGATCATCCTGTTGATGCCGGCCTGCACAATGAAGTTTTCGGCCACCCGGGCCCTATGTGGCCGAGCATTGTCGTCTTGGAAGACTGCCATGGGTCCTATCCGTTGCATGGTCGGAAACAACGAAAGGCGCCAGGATTTCATCCCGATAGCGGATGCCTGTGAGGTTTCCATCAATATGGTAGAGTGGTGTCTTGTGGTGGAGGCTGAAGGCACCCCATACCATAACAGATCCTCCCCCAAAGGCCCTGGTCTGGCGAACAGCTGCATCAATGTAACGTTCACCAACACGCCTCCAAACTCTAGTTCGGCCGTCATTGTGTTCAAGACTAAACCGCGACTCATCTGAAAAGAGGACCTGGGACCACTGTTGTTGGTTCCATCTCACATGACGATGGCAGAAAGCTCGGCGAGCCAGCCTATGGGCTGCTAGCAGTCGTGGTCGAACAGCTGGGCGACGTGATCTGAGGCCGAAGTGGTGAAGACGGTTTCGTATGGCTTGACGGCTGAGGATGGTGTTATTTGCCATACGAAGCTGCCTTTGGATGCTGGTGGAAGTGGTATCCCGCTGCAATAGGGCCTGCCTCTCGATGAAACGATCTTCTCTGGGAGTAGTCTGCCTAGGCCGACCTGACCGTGGCCTCTCTTCAACGCTGTTGGTCGCCCTAAAACGCTGATTCAGTCTAACAATAACTGAATGATGCACACCAAGTCGTCGCGCCACTTCAGCCTTTGCAATGCCATCTTGTATCCACGCAATCGCCCTGGTTTTGTCAAAGGTGCTAAGTTTTCTTCGTGGTGGCATGGTGAGAAAAGGGCTGACAGTAACCAACCCCGCGCTTAAACAGCCAAAAGAAGGGGCATAAAACTCACTTGAGAGACTGCTCTTGCACGGGAAAAAAAAAATTTTTCATTTTACACATCTTGTGTCGCCAGCAAGCTTGATGCAAAACAGGCACAGTTAACGCAACTTTGCACTTTTTATCCGCGCGGTAACGAGGTCACCAAGACCCCCGTGCGCACTACCAGTTGACACAGGCTGGATTACACACTGCTGTGTGAGATTCCATCATTGGTTGCCGCATAACAAAAAAAAACAATGTTTTTTGAAGGGATAAATCAACCCCCTGTGTGCAAAGGCCTGTGCTTAACTTTATGTGACTAGTATATTTATATGTGTATCTATTTCATCTATATGTCTGTCATTTGCACAGTTATCTAAATACAGAAAGAAACACGCTTTAAGGACACGTGCAAAACGTCAGTGTCAGAATGTTATAAATACACGTGCAAAATGTCAGTGTCACAGTGTACTGACCTATTCAGCAGATGCCGCAGATCGTTCCGTGGCAACACTTTGTCGTCCTGCGCACAGAATCAGGCATGGAATTAAACCTCGCCATCTGCTGCTACACCGTCACAACAATCTCTGCTACTAAACTACCACAACAATCTCTGCTGCTACACTGTAAAAACAATCACTCTGTCTGCTGCTACACTGTCAAAACATTCTCTGTCTGCTGCTGCTACACTGCCACAACAATCAGTGCTGCTGCACTGTCACAACAATCTCTGCTGCTGCACTGTCACAACAATCTCTGCTGCTGCACTTTCACAACAATCTCTCTGCTGCTACACTGTCACAACAATCTCTGCTGCTACACTGTCACAACTATCACGACATCATCAGCGCCATCCATCCACAACATCACTTTGTCAAGAGGCTCGCTGTGGCGGACTTTTCCTTGCCAGGGAAGTGGGGGCCAAGGGCCCTTCAAGTGTGTTGTGGACGGGATGGCGACACTGCCTTCTGTCGCGCACCGAGGATTTCATACACATACACGAGCATGGAATGTAGAAGAGAGAGAGGCGAGAGGAAGGGGGGGGGGGGAGGGGAGAGAGAGAGAGACAAAGACAGAGAGATACAGAAAAAGACAGAGCAGACAGAGACACAAAGACATCAGAGAGAGAGAGAGAGGGGGCAGAGATCAGAGAGAGAGAGAGAGAGAGATCAGAGAGAAAACAGAGATCAGATAGCACAGAGAGAGAGAGAGAGAGAGAGAGAGAGAGAGACAGAGAGAAAGGGAGATCAGATAGCACAGAGAGAGGAGAGGAGAGAGAGAGAGAGAGAGGGGGGGGGGAGAGAGAGAAGAGATCAGATAGCACAGAGAGAGAGAGAGAGAGAGAGAGAGAGAGATCAGAGAGAAAGATATAGAGATCAGAGAGAAACAGAGATCAGATAGCACAGAGAGAAGGGGGGGGGAGAGAGAGAGAGAGAGAGAGAGAGAGAGAGAGAGAGATAGAGATCAGAGAGAAAGATATAGAGATCAGAGAGAAACAGAGATCAGATAGCACAGAGAGAAGGGGGGGGGGGGGAGAGAGAGAGAGAGAGAGAGAGAGAGTTGGAGAGAACAAAAAAAAAAGAAGGGAGAGAGTGAGTCAGTGGGAGAGAACAAAAAGAGGGAGAGGGAGCGAGTGGGAGAGAACGGAAAAAGGGAGAGAGATAGGGAGTTAGGGAGCGAGTGGAAGAGAACAGAAAGAGAGAAAGGGAGAGAGATGGGGAGTTAGGGAGTGAGTGGGAGAGAACAGAAAGAGAGAAAGGGAGAGAGAGATGAAGTGAGTGGGAGAGACGATGGAGAGCGAGTGGGAGATAATAGAAAGATTGAGAGAGAGAGAGTAAGTGAGCGAGTGGTGGGAGAGAAAAGAAAGGGAGGGAGGGATGGAGCGAGTGGGAGATGACAGAAAGGGAGGGAGGGAGGGAGCGAGTGGGAGATGACAGAAAGAGAAAGTGAGACAGAGCGAGCGAGTGGGACAGAACAGAAAATGAGAATTTGAAAGGGAGAGAATTTGAGAGTTTCATTGACAATAGCCTAATTGGCCTCATGCCAAAGGGGGAAAAACAGTGTTCTTTCAAACAGCACACAAAAGCACAACATATACACATATGCAGAAAGAAACGTATTGAAAAGGAAACTGCTCTACAAAATTAGAGAGAGAGAGAGAGAGCGAGTGAGTGAGTGAGAGATAGAAACACAAAGAGAGACGGGGAGGAGTGACAGGATGGAAGACACAAAGCTAAAGAGAAAGCACGCGTTACAGTAACACACACACACACACACACACACACACAGAGTCAACTCACGAGATGGAGAGAGAGGTGTGGGGAGTGAGTGTGTGTGTGTGTGTGTGTGTGTGTGTGTGTGCGCGCGCGCGCGCGCGCGCGCGTGTGCGTGTGCGTGTGTGTTTGGGAGTGCGTATGTGTGTGTGCACGCGCGCGTTTATGTGTGTGTGTGTGTGTGTGTGTGTGTGTGTGTGCGCGCGCGCGCGCGCGCGTGTGGTCTTTCAGTCACTTACCAACGATTCCTTTCCTTCCTTTTTCCGACTGCGAACGCAAGTTGCCTGAACCGTTCTTGTTCGAGTGGTGTCCCCTTCCTCCATCTCCTTTTCTCGCCTGCTGCGACAGGGATGAATGACGTCATCACCATACCTCAATGATACGGTGTTAGATTGCTGCTGTGACGTGTATGCATTTGATGTCATAATGTTTAAACATTTCAATCATCCAGTGTTTGCAGCTGCGACATTTGTTATAATATCACCATCAGGCTTGAAATAACATCTTTGTTCCTGCGATATCACGCGACACCATGTTTAATCTTTTCAATTTGTTGAAATTGAAATTTGACCAGTCCTCCAATATAAATCCTAGGAAAAACAGGTGAAAGATGTGCAGTTTGCTGATGCGAGACGAAAGATTAAAGATTAAACTTTGCAACATGGGTGATTTGCCAGTCTACGTGACGCAGTTTTAGCATTTTCCATATTGCCAAAGGTAAATGAACACAATTCATTTTTCACAAAGAGATCACTGGGCTCTTTTACGACCGAGGCGAACAGAATGACAGACAAGTTAAGGTGACAATGATAGACATTGGCCCTTTTTTACGACCTAGACAAAGACATGCAGACAAGGTGACAGCGATAGACCATAGACAGCCAGGATTACACACAGGAATGAAGGAACAGTGTGTCACCTTTTTGATGAGGTGGCCTTCACATTCCCCTCGTCCTCCACCTCTTTTCTTCTACAACAACATGGATAATTGCAAAGTGAGGTGACGAGCGGAAATCAAAACAAGTTTTAAAAAGGTGTTTGAAACAACTCTACTAATTAACATGGACAAACGAATTACAAGACAAAACACGACACGTTTAGACCTCTTAGCTCTTCTTCTGGCAAGGCAACACTTGGGACAATGAAATTGAAGAACGCCTATCTTGCGACGGTGGGTTTTTCAATGTACTTTAAAGAATTATTGTTTGAATGAATGACTTGAGTTGATTTTAACGTGGCGACAGCCCTGATGTGGCCCCTTGCGGTCGGCTCGGCTATAAGCAACATTATCTTGCGACGATTATGAGAAGACGAGATTATGACCACCTCGTTCCTTATTTTTCGTTGTCTGGGTGCTGTTTGTCTTGCCTGAAGAAGATTTAAGGTCAAAACGCATCGTGTTTTGCCTTGTAATTCATGTCCATGTTGACCAGTGGAATAATATCAAATACCTTCTACAACATGGATAGTTATGACATTACTAGCACCCCTCAAACCTCCTTCGGTCTTTGCTACCACGACAAGTATGCCAGTGACCTCAGCATCACGCTTCAAACCTCTATCATTGTATTGATGCCGACATGTATGCCAGAGTCCTCAGCATCACGCTCCAAACCTCTATCATTGTATTGATGCCGACATGTATGCCAGAGTCCTCAGCATCACGCTCCAAACCTCTATCATTGTATTGATGCCGACATGTATGCCAGAGTCCTCAGCATCACGCTCCAAACCTCTATCATTGTATTGATGCCGACATGTATGCCAGAGTCCTCAGCATCACGCTCCAAACCTCTATCATTGTATTGATGCCGACATGTATGCCAGAGTCCTCAGCATCACGCTCCAAACCTCTATCATTGTATTGATGCCGACATGTATGCCAGAGTCCTCAGCATCACGCTCCAAACCTCTATCATTGTATTGATGCCGACATGTATGCCAGAGTCCTCAGCATCACGCTCCAAACCTCTATCATTGTATTGATGCCGACATGTATGCCAGAGTCCTCAGCATCACGCTCCAAACCTCTATCATTGTATCGATGCCGACATGTATGCCAGAGTCCTCAGCATCACGCTCCAAACCTCTATCATTGTATCGATGCCGACATGTATGCCAGAGTCCTCAGCATCACGCTTCAAACCTCTATTATTGTATTGATGCCGAGATAGTCAAAGACGAAACATCATTATCATACGTCAAACCTGGTTATTGTTCCTTTACTGCCGTATTCTTTTTTTTTCATATAATTCGTACGTGAAAACACAGCAACATAGCCCAAACAGGCTGCAACTGCTCATTTAAAAGACAAACACTGACAAAAAAGAAATTTCTTCTTCCATTGCCATAGCTAACAAACATAAAAATGTATACAGATAGCAGTGAAACATGTTCTTTTGGAGTGTTGGGACTTGCACGATGTGAGACACAAACATTTTACAGCAGCAGAGTCCATGAAAACCCTGTCCAGAGATGTCCCACCTGACGTGATCTTTGGGTTTTTGAGAGAGATTAACATTTTTCATCCAATTTATGATTTTTACGAAAGAAAGATTTTTAACGAAGTTTCTGGTGCGTTTCTAGAAGATATTTAAGAGATGTGTGATAGTTTTTTGTTTTGTTTGTTTGTTTTTTTTTAATGACTGGCGAGTTGATTTAAACGTTGTGACAGCCCTGATGTGGTCCTTTGCGGTCGGCTGGGCTATAAGCAACATTATCTTATCTCATCGTATACGGATAGTTCCCCGATGATTGCCCGTACTCCAACCGACATTCGTCCGAGAACAGTAGCGTTAAACTACGGTGTAACCCGTGTTGGTAAAAGGAAATATATGATGAACAATTGAATGGCAAAAACAAGCGATGTATAACACACAGCAATGGATAGACACAGAAAAATGTGCGGAGGAGACTTGTTCTTTCCTCCTGCTAAATTCCACGAATTAGGTCATTTCCACACCTCTGAAGATTCTGCTTATGCCGTCACTGACACATTCATCATCTGACTGACTGAATGTAATTAAATCTGACTGATGAAAAGAAATACAGAACGAGAAATATGTAGACAGAACGATTCATGAACATGTATATTAGTAATATACTGGTAGTTTAGACAGATACAAAAATGGAATTAAGTGGTCTCAATTCGTATTGGAGTGACTATTTCTCTTTTCTTCCGCAGCGTTCACAGAGATTTACGTCATATTAGAATACACATCAGTTGTCCATCATTGCGGTCTGCTACGACACCTAAACGACGTCACTGAGGTACCTTCCAACAGGAATCGATGTCTGACGTTACATATTTCGTAGATATGACTTCATTACGGCATTTCAAACAACAGCGTCATTTCTCTGTGTGTCCGTCTTCGTCTGTCCGAGTGTCTGCACGTGCGAGTGCGGGCGCGTGCGTATCAATCAGTCTCTATGTCTATTTCATCTATCTATCTATATGTCTGTCTCATCTATCTATAGGTCTGTTTCATATATCTATGCATCTATTTATCTACGTATCTCTATCAACGTCTTTATCTACGTATCTCTATCACAACGTCTTGTCTGTGTATAAGTATCTATCGATCTGTCGATCAATAGTCTTATTTGCAATATATCTAGCTAAGGCACAAAACACGAGTCTCCACTTTATACCCTGATCAATAGTCTTATTTGCAATATATCTAGCTAAGGCACAAAACACGAGTCTCCACTTTATACCCTCTCTCTGTGCTCAAACCTCATTCAGTTCCTCTGCTGTCAAGAGACGCTTAAAAAGTCTGGCAAAATAGAAAGAACTGAAAACCAGAAAAAACTACCGAGTACACATTTTCATACACCATTATTTTTTTTATAAAATAATTATGTCCCATACTTTAATCCCGTACAGCCTTTCATAGGCATACTGCATCGAAATTACGGGTAAACACCCACTGGTACACTCGCAGGCATGCCTACCCCAAAAGTTACTTTTAGGGACAATATAGACAGTAATCGGGGACAATTCCGTAAAACCTGAGTCAGAATTCATTTCTGAAGACACAACTCGCTTCCCGGTCGTTTTCTTCTTCTTTTCACTCCTTTCTGACCCATTCGAAGAGTCAGAATCCGACTCTGTGTCAACATCAAGTGTCCTCTGTCGACGCCATGTTCCGACTTGAAAGTGAAAGCCAGCCCCCCCCCCCCCCCCCCCCCCCCCCCCGTATTTAATTTACGTTTTACTCACTCACTCTAACGATATTCTTGGCTCACTTCCGTACAGCACGATAAGAACGGCTTTTTTACTCCCGTTTTTTTTGTCCGCGACGCCCGATTTTTTTTTTCCGGGACACATGTTACAAATCCGGGATTTCCGGGGGAGTGGCTTCTAAAATCAACTTTCCGGGACAAAGTCCATATGGTCAGGGACGGTAGGCACGCCTGCACTTATCTTAATTACAGAGAGAAAAAAAGCTTTGAGGGCACGTGCAAAACGTCTGTGTTACAGCGTAAAACACGTGCAAAACGACAGTGTCACAGTGTAAAACACGTGCAAAACGTCAGTGTCACGTGCGTTACGTCACAGTGTCATAGTGTACTGACCTATTCAGCAGATGCCGCAGATCGTTCCGCGGCAACACTTTCTCGTCCTGCGCACAGAACAGAATCAGCCATGGAATTAACCTCGCCGTCTGCTGCTACACCGTCACCGTCACAACAATCTCTGCTACTACACTGTCACAACAATCTGTCTGCTGCTACAACAATCTGTCTGCTGCTACACACCGTCACAACAATCTGTCTGCTGCTACACACCGTCACAACAATTACTGTCTGCTGCACTGTCACAACAATCTGCTGCTGCACCGTCACAACAATCTGCTGCTGCACTGTCACAACAATCTCTGCTGCTGCACTGTCACAACAATCTGCTGCAGCACTGTCACAACAATCTGCTGCACTGTCACAACAATCTACTGCTGCGCTGTCACAACAATCTGCTGCACTGTCACAACAATCTGTCTGCTGGTACGCTGTCACAAACAATCTGCTAGTGCACTGTCACAACAATCTCTGCTGCTACACTGTCACAACAATCTGCTACTGCACTGGCACAACAATCTCTGCTGCTGCACTGTCACAACAATCTCTGCTGCTACACTGTGTCACAACAATCTGCTACTGCACTGGCACAACAATCTCTGCAGCTATTACACTGTCACAACAATCTCTGCTATTACACTGTCACAACAATCTCTCTGCTGATACACTGTCACAACAATTATTGCTGCTGCTGCACTGTCACAACAATCTGTCTTCTGATACACTGTCACAACAATCTGCTGTCGCAACAATCTGCTGCTGCACTGTCACAACAATCTGTCTTCTGATACACTGCCACAACAATCTCTGCTGCTACACTGTCACAACAATCACTGCTGCTACACTGTCACAACAACCTGTCTTCTGATACACTGCCACAACAATCACTGCTGCTACACTGTCACAACAATCTCTGCTGCTACACTGTCACAACAATCTCTGCTGCTATACTGTCACAACAATCTCTGCTGCTACACTGCCACAACAATCTCTGCTGCTACACTGTCACAACAATCTGTCTTCTGATACACTGCCACAACAATCACTGCTGCTACACTGTCACAACAATCTCTGCTGCTACACTGTCACAACAATCTCTGCTGCTACACTGTCACGACAATCACGACATCATCAGCGCCATCCATCCACAACAACAATCACTTTGTCAAGAGGCTCGCTGTGGTGGCCTTTTCCCCTGCCAGGGAAGTTGGGGGCCAGGGCCCTTGTGTTGTGGACGGGATGGTGACACAACGTTCTGTCGTGCTCGTGCAGCGAGGACTTGACGCACATAAACAAGAATGGAATATGGGAGAGAGAGAGAGAGAGAGAGAGAGAGAGAGTCAGAGAGAGATCAGAGAAAGAGTTGAATTCAGAGAGAGAGAGAGAGAGAGAGAGAGAGAGAGAGAGAGAGAGATCAAAGAGAGAGAGAAAGATCAGCGGGATCACAGAGAGAGAGAGAGAGAGAGAGAGAGATCTCAGAGGGAGACAGACAGAAAGAGGTAATCTCGTCAGTCAACCACTTACCATGGGAGCGTTTCTCTCCGCTCTTCGGGACCGGACAGAATACACCCCCTGGTCCGGTCTTCTTTGTCTGTGGACAGAGTGATTCCTCACTGGTCAGAACTCAGAAGATAGACTGGCACACGCACACACTGGAATCATTTGTTTCTATCCATGCCACTGATGACTGCTCACATGGTCTTTGCATGACTGGACAGGCCAGATTTTAAGACCTTCTCCTTCCAGAAATGTTACGTACGATTTTATCATGAATCATTCTTTCACGTTGGTGTATCTGTTGTAAACTCTACCGACACAAAACAAGCTGAATCCCGTAGATTTATCGAGTCAAAATTTTTCAAGTATTGCAAAACTTTGAAAAGCTGATGAACATTACCTCCTAAAGTATTCGAATGTAAATAATGTGCCGAGACAGCCAGCCAAACTGACAGCGCCAGACTATGGACAGCTAGGACCAGACAGAGATGGGAGGAGAAACAGTATGGCAGATCATTACCTTGGAGATGTGGTGTCCTCTCCTCCCCGTTTTTCCCTTCCTTCTGTAACATTAAGCCAGTCAACCAATCAACCAACCATCAATTATTCTGTCTGTATCTCTATCCATTAATCTGTATCTATTAATCTATCTGTATCAACTAACCTCCACTGATATAAGCTGTCCTAAAAAGAAAAGAAAATAAAACCGGTCAGCACAATTAATTTTTGTCCTATTGTAATACTGTTATACATAATGCGCATTGTTCACGCCTCAAATTTGAATCATTTCCACTGTGGCGATGTTATAGCCATGATGTCACGAATAACTTGGTCACGGACGAGTCAGTGTTGGTGCGTGCAACAATACCATACCGAGTACATGATAGAGGACGTAGTAAAGAAAACTACAGACACTTCGATTTAGGTAAACGAAGAATTTGCATTGTAGTGAACAGATCGTCTTTAAGAAACCTGCGCCACAATCTATCAGCAATGTAACCTGTCCCATGGCGAGAAAATCGCATGAATGAAACAAAATTACATATACAATGAGCAGGATTGGTCACTGAAACCTGTACCACAGTGAACACAGTTTCTCAGCAAAAACTGTACTATAATGAGCAGATTTTATCAATGAAATCTGTTCTACAATGAGCACATACTATGAATAAAACCTGTACTTCAGTTAGCTGCTTTTGCTAACGAAGCCCGTAAAATAATAGTGAGCACATCTTATCGATACAACATGCACTACAGTGTACACATTTTGCCAATGGAAACTGTACTACAGGCAGCAGATTTTATCAATAAAGCCTGTACTACACTGAGCAGATTTTATCAACAGATGTACTACATGGACTAGATTTGATCAACGGAAACTATACTCCATGAGCAGAACCTATCGGTGAAACTTTTAGGGCGGTGGGCAGATTTTATCAATACAATAAATACTACAGTGACAATTTCATCCTTAAATCGATACTACAGTGAGCAGATTTCATCAACGAAATCGACACTACAGTGAGCAGATTTTATCAATAAAATCGATACTATATGAGCAGATTAAATCAATGAAATCGATCATACGACAGTGAGCAGATTTTATCAATAAAATCAATACTACAGTGAGCAGATCTTTAACACAAATCGATACTACAGTGAGCAGATTTTATCATCAATACTACAGTGAGCAGACTTTATCATCAATACTACAGTGAGCAGATTTTATCATCAATACTACAGTGAGCAGATTTTATCATCATCATACTACAGTGAGCAGACTTTATCATCAATACTACAGTGAGCAGACTTTATCATCAATACTACAGTGAGCAGACTTTATCAATGCATCAATACAACAAGCGCTACAGGGAGCAGACTTAATGAATGAAACCTCTACTGCAGCAGCAGAGCAGTACTGACCTGTTCACGTGGCGGAGATCCCTCTCCCCCCGGTCTTTCCCGGCATCCCTCTGTGGACAGAATCATGCAGGAAATGAATCAATGTTATTGGCTGCACAGTGGCAGTAGCCACCGCGACAGTGGCAACGCTATAGCCTAACCAAACGATAGCTTAGTACAGAGACCAGCAGACGCGGCGCCTTTTTTTTCTTTTACCACGCCTGCCAGGTCTGAGGGTAGATCTCCTAGCTAAGATAGAAAAATGAAGTCCTGTCACGCAGCAAAAAACAATGTCGTATGCAACAATGTAAAAAAAATCCGGTGGGGGTGAGGTGAATGGGGGTGGCGGGGGGGAGGGGGGGGTGCAGCCGAGTGCGAACAAAAAAGTTGAAAGGGGCAAATTTGGAATTTTGAAAATAAAACATTCCCAAATGGACAAAAAAAAAAATGACTCCGAAAGTAAGAAAGCAGATATTTCATTTCGGGGAAAAAG